>CM067363.1:17931093-18143236 GCA_034401795.1 Chaetoderma sp. LZ-2023a | reverse complement strand
TTCTGGAAATTGTAAGGCAGGGAGTTCAGCGATTGTTGATCCCAACAAGGTCAAAGCGTGGGTGGAGATTAGGTAGAGATGGGCAAGGAATAGCTAAAACTGGATTTCTCCATTATTTGCAGATTTTGAATTCCTAAATAATAAATTTAGCCTTAGTCATTTTCTTTCTTTTCAACGATGTAGCCACCTGGGCCTCTAAATGCAAAACTTAAAGGGCCCAGTCAATTTTTTAAGGGCTCGATCTTTTAATTACGATGCAACAGCACACAACATCCCAGATTTAAAAACACAGAATATATTAATTTAAGAATTACTAATGTAGAATGTGTTAAATACGTTGCTTTCAAGCTTAACCCTTTCACAGGTAATTTACATGAATTGCAGGAAATTTCGATTTCCCTTTCTCCGAGATCTAACAATACTCACCATTCTGTTACTTCTGATATACAGCTGGCCCTGACAGCTGGCTCTAGGACCATAGACTTAGAAAGCTTTACCGACTCCTTGGAACCGGGTACTCGGCTCCCAACTGCCGAGTACCCGTCTACCATAGAGCTCATATTGTTTGCATAGCCACCAAACAAGAGAAATCCATGGCTTGCCTCCGTGGGGCTGGGCGGCTGGGTCCGTAACAGAATGGTGAGTATTGTTAGATCTCGGAGAAAGGGAAATTGAAATTTCCTGCATTCTCCTTCGATCAATACTCACCATTCTGTTACTTCTGATATACACCAGATTTGATCAGTAACCTGGTGGGAAGGGGCAAGCCATAAATGCTACTTTTGCCCCTTGGAGAAAGATTTAGACTTAACAACTTGACTAACGGAGACCTAAAAGGACCGTCAAGTTATCGGAACCGAATCACATTCGCATCAATGCCCCCCCCCCCTTTTTTCTCCTAAGAAAAGGGAGAGAACTCACGAACATGTATCTCGCCTGAAACACAAATATGCCAAGAGGGTTAACTGCTCCTTGCCTATCCACATGTATTAGCCTGGGAATGAGCATGAATATATAAGATGAATGAACATGATATATAGACTTTAAATTGAGGTCCCGTCATACAGTGCCCATCACTGTGTGAATGTGAGCTAGGGTTAGGTAGGCAAGAAATTTCGGCATAATCAAAGTAAACCGGATGCTGAATGGATTCGTCCTCGGATGGAACCACGCAACATACGAATTACAAAATCAAAATAAAATTGCTAGAATTAGAATCTTTCGGACTTTTCGATGGGACTATGGAGGGATGCAACCCGGATGACTGATCGAGTTCGTCCTCGGACGGACAGTCACCATACGGGCTACCTAATCAATCAAAATCAAACAAGTGCGCGCTGGTGCCTGCTCGGATGATGGCCAGAAGAGCAAATGGGTCTCTGATCTAAAGCCTCCCCCCCCCCCTTGGGTACATCAGGTCATAAGACCGTACGCACCTACCCCCCCCCCCCCACCCAGCACCTACCCCATCCCTTCCCCACCCCCGTTAGGTCCAGGTTAGGCCATCCCCATCACCCACACCCAAGCATGAGGAGCAACAGAAAAGCCATGGACAAGAACAGCAACATGAGACAAAATTGAGAGACAACGATCAACACACACACACACAGAGAGACACAAGCTAATGCACAAACCGACGTCACAAGAATTCACAAGAATTCAACAGAAACCATAAAGGCCAGGCGTGAGTCTAGACACTAGCATTGGGAACTAGCATATAAACGCCTTAAATATTACAACACACACACATATATAGACATAATACAAAAAACTCTCACTAATGAATTACCTTATGATAATTGGATTTCAGACGTACCGCCTCTAACCATTCACTGGTCCGGCCATCAGTGACACAATCTGGTTGTCATCCTCAAGCTCGACCATGCATGCTTTAGGTTCTTTTATTACCAAAGTGAAAAAAGGGTGAAAAGCAGTGTGGTCACTTAACTATCGTCTCAAAACAGCTAAAGCGAGTGGATTGGCCGAGTCTGACACATCCCTCATATAGTAATCCGTAAATGAGGACTCACAGTGCCATTGTGCAATGGCCATGATGTCCTCTAACGGAACACCACTGTAAAGGGCGGTCGAGGCGGCTATTCCTCTAACATTGTGTGCCCTTGCGCCTTGCACCTGGTGCCCAGTCGCCATCTCATGAGTAGTTTGAATGCATTCGACTACCCAATGAGAGATAGTATCCATGGATGCGGCGCCATAAGGCTTTTTATGGCAGATCCACAGATGTCTATCGTTCGACCGTAACGAGTCAGTCCATTTTCTGTACTTAGTCAAAGCACGGACCGGGCACCAGACACTGGCATCGCGATCAAACCTAGTTAACTTCGGTATTATGATCGGTTTGCCGGGATATCTCAGATTGATTCTTTGACATAAACTCTGCTCTTGGCAGAAGACGTAGACCCTCTTTGGAGACAATATATCGGTCCCTCTCTGCCGAAAGCGCATGGATCTCACTGCTCCTTCTAGCTGAGGAAGCTGCCAATAGAAAAACTGCCTTTAGAGTCAAATGCTTTAGACTAGCCGAACGCAACGGTTCGAAAGGGTGCTTGGCCAGTACATTAAGCACTAAAGATAGACTCCAGGCTGGAATGACTACCGGTTGTCTCGGTCGGAGATTGCTCATTCCCTTCACCATCACATTTAACTGGGCCACCTCTGGACTATCCCTGTTGGCTAGACAAGGGATAACTGATGCCAAAGCTGACTTGTATCCAGCAATTGTGACGGGAGCTAGTCCTGAAAAGAACAGCTCACAGAGAAAGTCTGCTATTTGCTGAATAGTGGATTGAAAGGTATCAATACCCTTTTCTTCACACCAGTCTGCAAATCTGTTAACCTTGTTGTTATATGACTTGAAGGTTGACCTCCTTCTCGCAGCCGCGATGAAATCAGCAGCTTGTCGAGAAAAGCCTTCCGACGTGGAACGTTGTTTGATAACATCCACGCAGTTAATTTGAACATTTCGGGACGCTCGTGTAGGAAGCGTCCCTTGGCCTGGGAGATTATGTTCGGAATCTCGGGCAGCTGCACTGGATTTTCCACCAGCAGATCTAGAAGATCCATGAACCACGCCCGGCTTGGCCAATACGGCGCTATTAGCAGGACCAGACACGGTTCCTCCCTGATCT
The DNA here is from genome assembly GCA_034401795.1 of Chaetoderma sp. LZ-2023a. NCBI lineage: Eukaryota > Metazoa > Mollusca > Caudofoveata > Chaetodermatida > Chaetodermatidae > Chaetoderma > Chaetoderma sp. LZ-2023a. The sequence goes on along the minus strand of CM067363.1, from coordinate 18,140,087 downwards.
TCACCAATACCTTCGGTAGAAGGATGGTGGGTGGATACGCGTAAGCGTGCATCCCTCTCCCGCTTATCGCCAGAGCGTCTGTATCGACGGCATTTGGATCTGGAATCGGCGAGACATAAGTCATGATTTGAGCATTTTCCCTTGTGGCGAACAAGTCCACGTTGGGTTTGCCCCAATGCTCGAAGATCCTTCGTAGAACCAGAGGGTTGAGGGACCATTCTGTTGGCAGAATTCTCTGTCTGCGAGACAAAGCATCCGCCAGAATGTTCAATCGCCCAGGAATGTGAGCTGCTTTCAAAACAACTGAGTAATTCCTGCACCATTGAATCAAGTGCCACACTTTGATACATAGAGTGGGTGACTTGGTCCCTCCTTGGCGATTTATGTATGATACTACCATCGAATTGTCGGACCGTATCAATATCACCTTGCCCCTGATCATCGGAAGAAACTCTTCCAACACCAGTTCCACTGCCATCATTTCCAACAGACTGATATGCAGCGGACTCTCCAGGAGAGTCCATGTGCCCGAGACCTGGTGTTCTCCCAGGTAGCCACCCCACCCTTCCAGCGACGCATCCGTGTACACGGACAGCTGGGGGCGAGGTAGGTGCAGCGAAACCCCTACTAGGAGATTCTGACGCTGTTTCCACCATACAAGATGCGATATTATCGGCTCCAAAACTGGCACCAGTTTTGACAGGGGTTCTGTTCTCTGTTTCCACAGAGACATCAGATACAACTGGATAGGTCGTCGCATTAGAGCAGCGAACGGGATCACTTGCTCCATGGAGACCATCATGCCCAGCATCTGAAGAAACTGCCTCGCCTGAATGTGGTTTCCCAATCGAAACTCTTGCGGATGGCTAACAGAGACACCACTCTGGGCTCTGACGGGTAAACCCTGCCCTCCTCGAGATCGAATCGCATCCCCAAATAAACGAAATGTTGAGTGGGTGTCAACTCGGATTTCTCCTTGTTGACTATCCAGCCTAGATCTGAAAGTAACTTCAGAGTCAAAGCAGTATCCACGTTCAACCTGGCTGCAGAGTCTGCCTTGAGCAGCCAGTCGTCTATGTAGGTGTGTAGCGCCACGTTCTCTTTTCTGAGAAACGCTGTCACCGCAAGGACCACTCGTGTGAAAACCCTCGGAGCTGTCGACAGGCCAAACGGGAGCACAGTAAACTCCCATACTTGATTCTGAAACGCAAATCTCAGAAACCTGTGCCAACTCCGATTCATAGGAATGTGGAAGTATGCATCTTTCAGATCGATCGACACACACCACATTCCCTTCCTCAATCCCGCCATTACCGATCTCGGCGTTTCCATCTGGAACCGAGGCGTATGGATAAACCAATTTAATGGCCTGAGATTGAGTATGGGACTCCATCCCCCCGTGCTCTTGAGGACAAGGAACATATTTGAATAGAAACCCGGAGTGTTCTGGTTCGCTGGTTTTATTGCTCCCTTCAGAAGCAAACCCGACACTTCGTTTTGAATGGCTTCTAACTTGTCTGGGTCCCGGGGTACGGGTGTCCAGACAGGTGCCAAAGACAGATTCTGCGGCGGAAAGTACCACCACTCCGGCATGTACCCCTGGGATAACCATCCCAAGACCAGACTGTCTGACGTCACCCCTCGCCAGACCTCGACGAAACGCATGAGCCTTCCACCCACCATAGACGCCTCGACGTCTAACGGGGTTGTCCGGCTCGCGGTCCGCTCCCCCCCCCCCCCCCTTTCTTAACGAGAGAGAGAGAACCATTTCCGTCTTGGCTCGGCGGGCATAACTGGCACCGCTGTTCCTGTCGCACAGGTGCGGTCCAGGCGGATATGAAGGGAGCTTTCGTACCCTCAGGTACGATCCGCTCCCTTCTTTCCACCCATGGAGGACTTACCCGTAACCTTCCCCTTGCCCTTCCCCCTCTAGGGCGATCAGGAGCAACACTGGGGAGGGTAGGAGCCTCCACAACCTTCCTGGCTTTCTTAGCCGGTGGCGGCTGAGAAAATCCAACTGAAGCAGAAGTCGCAGCAGGCTTAGCTTTCGCCTTGCCTTTCTGCTTCTTCTGCTTCTTCGAAGGGTGGCCAGCTAACGGCTTCCCTACAGCCCCTAGTGCGTGCGCTTGCCGCACTAGCTCTAGCTGCAGGTTAACCGCCAACCGATTCTGCGCGATGCTGGCCGTGTCCTCTAGGATGGCCCGCGCTTGGCCACCGAAGATGCTAGGCCCTGTCAGGGGTGTCCCAAGAAGACGCTCCATGACTGCCGTAGCCGGACGCATATGGTCAAGAACCATCTGCTCCTGGACTTGGTCACACGCGCTTGCACCCTTGCCAGTGCGTTCATAGACAGCACCAAGCCGTCATTCACGCACGAAAGCACCACAGGTGGCACAGGGTGGCCTGCCCCCACTTCAGCCCACACCGACTGAAGAAGGCGATAAGAATGATTCACAGCACTCATAGCTGCCCTCACACCCTCGTCGCATAGGGACAGGACTTCCTCTTGGTGTACCTGGGACCTGTCCACAAGTGCCGGACCGGGGCCACCCGCTCCAGCACTCTGAACCCCCAGAACCCATCGGTCATCCTCAGTGACCGACGGTACTACACCATATCTGTCGTATTCCCCCCGCGGAATACGACACCTTGCCCGCACCTCCCTGGAGGCCGCAGGGAGCTGGCCCTTGGTCGCAAGTTGCTTGCTATAAATAGCATCCAACAACTCTATGAACCGTGGATCCAGTCCCACTGACTGGATCCGGGCTGCGGGCAACATCCCCGTCCTAATCGACGCAACCGACGGACGGGGCGCATCCCCCTCGGCCGTGGCCAAAACCACAGACGGGTCCACCCTGGCTAGCCAAGCCAGAGCCTCGGACCAGTCTATTTCCGAGGAGGAAACACCCGCGAACACGTCACCCGTTGACGAGCTCACGTGCCTGCCAGCCACGGCCTCCCGGCAAGGAGCCGCGGCTGACACGCCAGGCACTCCGGTACCACCCGGTTCCGCCGCCACCCCATGAAACACACCAGTCCATGGGGTAGGTCCGCACGGAAAACCGTACGGACCCGTAGCGGACGCGAAACCGTGGCCAGACACGGGCGCCAACGGCACCCCATGTCTGACCGCCGGACCGGGCGAGATAGGTGAGTACCACGCCCGGCCCGGCACACCGGTCACCGTGTCAGCTGGTGCCAAACCAACCAACACGGAACCGGTGCCCGGTACCGGATTGTCCTCAACCACAGGCGGAGCCGCTTCCCTGGCTTGCGCCAAGCCAGACAGATGGAGGACGGTTCCGTCCAGGACGGAATCGACCTCCATATTCTCCACCCGTGGCATCACAGGCCGCAGTAATCTCTCCTCCTCGGCCTCCTCGTCTTCACACTCCGAATCGTCGTCATCAGACGAGGAAACCCACACCTGACGGACCGGCCACCGCTACTGGACCACCCGGAGGTGGCCGCAGAGAAACAGAACCCATCAGGCCGGAGCCCGACGGGACTGCCAGGGGGCCGTACGAGACGGCTCCCTCGGTGGCCAGTCCAGAACACTGTCCTAGGACAGGGTCTGAACCAGGCATGGGGAGAAACTGCCCCCCAACCTTCGGCAGCAGAGACGACACCAGCGTGGGCAGAACGCTATGCAGAAAACCCTGCATAGCCGGACCAAACCAGACCGGCGGTGCCATCTCCGCCACCTCCAGCTGGGGACGTGGAGCGCCCCCAACGGCCGAACCGGACGCTCCACGATTTACGATCGCACCGCCTGACCCCGCGTCAGACCCAGCCACATCCTTCTGGGCAAGGAACTTCATCATCAACTCCGCGGACCACACTGCACACACACTACACCTAACATCTAGGTTACAGGGCGTACACCTAAAACACACATGGTCCGTGAACAAGACCCGTACGAATTTGTGGCACTCATCACATGATGGCGGGGCTGGCTTGGCCTATAAATAAGCACAAACCTACAATAAGCAAGCGGAACGACACACGGATGGAAGGCAGACAATTAATTTTCAAATAATTTGACCATAAATTAACTGCAACCCTCACGCACCCCACCCCGCTACGTTACAGCAAAGATCGCATTGACTATAACGACAAGAACGAAGCGGGCATAAATACACCCATAATTGATCCTCCGGGATGTATAACGGAACCAGGAATCATATCGCATAGCATTCGGGGTATATTTACCAATTAATATAAATTATACTCCTAACGAAGCCAAAACGATACGTGAAGAAACAACAAAATGTAAACAAACTGCTGTAGCACACGGTAAAACCGCAGACCACGCATCTTAATCAAGAATTTTGAAACCACCGATCATTGCAAACAGATCGTGACAACACGTAAACTTGAACATTCCAAAGTTTCCGGTACCATTTTTAGTACGCAGCACCCAGAACAAGATGCGCGAATTAATGAAAATTTTTCTTCACATAAAGATCTGAGCACCACGGGTGTGACGTCACCCGCTCGGATCCTACGGAGAACGACGTCAGCCGATATTCGTGTTAGAAATACCGTAGCAAACACCTATTTTCATATCTGCCGATCGCCTGTTGGGGTTTAAAGAAGGCGATCATCCGGCATATCTCGTTGTTAACACACCTCCCAGATTCTCTGGGGTGAGAAATTGGGACATGCGACACAACGAAATTTAGAGACCTAAGTCTTTTAACTATGGATAATAAGGAATTATACAACCTGGTTATCCTCAGCGGTATCCATTATTATCCAATTTATCCTTTCAAGAACGCACTAGCTATCACAATCACAGATATTACAACAAGACTTAGTTTTTTCTAATAAATCTTTGTCCACTGCGAAAAGCATGTATTGCACTTGTTGCTATGCAAACAAGAATGAGCTCTATGGTAGACGGGTACTCGGCAGTTGGGAGCCGAGTACCCGGTTCCAAGGAGTCGGTAAAGCTTTCTAAGTCTATAGTCCTAGAGCCAGCTGTCAGGGCCAGCTGTATATCAGAAGTAACAGAATGGTGAGTATTGATCGAAGGAGAACTCACTTTCATGGCAAGCAAACAGAAAACCTTGAGCAAAGTTAGACGTTAAAACTGACAGTCAAGTTGGTGAAATGTCATGATATTTTAGATATGGTGGCAAGGAGATTATTATATGATTCAAAATAATGTGTAAAATAACCTGTCAAAAGAGGAAGGAATCCGATCTATCACTGACGTATATGTCATAAAACTCATAATCAGGCACGATTATTGCTTTGAGTGATCACGATCGATTATTTAAGAATTTATTAGTACTCACTCGATTAATCAGCCTGGGTACAAATTACCCAGATATAACACTGAAAGTATATCAATGACAAAAGCTGAAACGGTGTTTAGAAAAGTCCATTTGCAGGCCAACAGAAAACTATCTTTCAAAATGAATCGCTGGAATGCCTGGCTCAATTGATACATTTTCAAAAATAGTCTTCTCTTGACCTGCAAATAGATAGACATTAATTAGTGTTGGGAATTGGTACTAGTTTTGTGATCGATGATTGGTTTTACATACTAACCAATGATCAATTAAGGATCGATCATACCATTTGCTCATTTTTACCCATTCTGAAATTTTGAATGCAATAATTATTGCATATTCATGGATATTTAACCTTTAAGAAATAATCTGTTGAATATTTTTAAACTAATTTGATTGGAAGCTGTTGCTGCCTTAGGCAGCAACAGCTTCCAGTCAAATAAGTTTTAAAATATTCAACAGGCTATTGATATGGTGGGTTCAGTGTTGAGAGGGTTAATGTTTTAGAGTATGGACTTGTATAGAGTAAAACTGTTATTTAGATCTGTAAAAATGAAATTAAAATGGCATTGCCAAAAAAAAAGAATCATCTGCAGTTTTAATATCGTAAATTTATAAGCAGTCATAATCAATTTCTGAAATCATGATCGATCTGTTGGTTGGACATGCAAACCAATCAATCATCAATCAAATCGATTAATTGGAACAACCCTAACATTCATTGAGCAAACTGTCAATTTTCGTGACTTATCTCATTAAAAAGTAATCAAAAAGTAGTTGAAATATTTTATGCAGTGGAAATTACTCACGATTATTCGATTATATAATTTTTAATCATACACATGTATAAATTCACGATTAAGAAATAATCACAATTTTGTATTTAATCATGTAATCACACAAGGCTAATTTCCCAAGTAGGCTGATGTCACATGATGTATTATAACTCTGTCATGAAGCTCAAAATATTGGTCTTGAAGTGTACGAATTGCCCTCAGTTAACTTAGTTTCAAAATATTCAACAGCTTACCAGTATAATTACATTCTACTAGTTATGGCGGGATCCATTTCTAGCTATGCCCCGCCCATTTCTAGTTAAACTCCGCCCACTTTGTACATGTTTTGGGATCAATTTATATACTTTGAACCCTGAATTACCAGAATCCCAATGTCAAGGCAATCATAGAGGTGAGCTAATGAATATTTTGAAACTAATTTGCTTGGGGGGCTGTTGCTGCCTATACTAGACAGCAACAGCTCCCAGTCCAAGTAGTTTTAAAATATTCAACAGAATGTAAACTTATTACATTGTAAATTCATTTAAAGACATTCAATTCATATTGTTCACAAGTTCACTATGATTGTCACATCAGATCTTCTTCTTTTCGTTCGCTGATCATACCGCCAGTCCTGTAAGTGACTATCGACATGATCATAAGCGTTAAGTGCGTGGATCCATGGTTTATTAGAGTGCGCTGTGCGGCCTGGAACCTCCGTCTTCAGCAATCGAGGTTTCTGTCAGGGTTACCTCACCCTTACCTCCTTTAGTCGCCTCTTACGACACGCAGAGAATACTGAAGGTGTATTCTAAGCCCCACCTACAGGGCGTGTCACATCAGATGACAAGTGACATATTTGATTATGATAGGAATCCAGTTTTAGATATGCCCTGCCCATCTCTAGCTAAGCTCTACCCATATTTCGCCATGTTGGGATTGATCGATCGATCCATGAACTGCCTGATTATCAATTTGCAGAAAATTATACAGGTAAGCTTTTAAATATTTTGAAAGTAATTTGATCCAGTGCTGTTGCTGCTTATGCCAGTGTCTTTATTAACCCTTTAACTCTTGAACTTGTTTTAAAAAATTTCAATTTTCTCATTTAATATGTCCATTTGCCGACTAAGAGAAGACTATTTTTGAAAATTTACCACTGGAATGACTGGCTCGGTTATCGAGCCAGTCATTGCAGTGGTAAATCTTCAAAAATAGTCTTCTCTTGGTCTGCAAATGGACATTTCTCAAGACCACTGCAGAAGCCGTATTTGGCTGATATAAGTGCTCAAGGGTTAAATAGTGAAAACATACAATTCCTACAACAATGCTTCGTCTGTCATCAATTAGGCATTTGTGACAAACTTATCTACATCACTCATGATGTTATTGATTATGACGTCATCCTCCACGTCACATAGTTCATTATGACGTCAGTATTATTACGGATAAACTGGAAAGGTCCCTTGAGAGTGATAGTTCAGAAGTTCCTTCCATTCTAGCATGTCTGGGCTGATATTCTGTATATTGAAGGGTGTGTCTGATAGAGGAGTAAATTCCCTAGTGTATCTTCATTCGGTGTGGACTTTAGTGTCACTTACTTTCAATGCCCGTATCAGAGATACGACAGCCATCCAATGAGAGATGATTTAACGTCGTGTTCTTGGAGATACCCTGGAACAAAATAAATGTCAACATATATATATCTCAATACAGTAACTAAAATGTATTTCCAAAATGAAATCAAATATATTCTTGAACATTTTGAAATGAATTTGATCGGAAACCATTGCTGACTTTTTTTTTTCCAAATCAATTTAACTCCAACGTATTCAACAGAACGTTTCTAACATCGTCTTCAAAATTCTACTAACTACCATGTTTCTGTTTTTTGTTTTGTAAACATGTTAAGTTATTTCTGAGCAGTGCTTTATCAGGGTTCCCACAGGTCTTTGATAATTTAATTCAAGGTCTTTTCACAGATTTTTAAGGCCAACAAAAAGACTTTTCAATGACTTGTTCTAAAGTACAGACTCATTTACATCCCTTCCTCTCACATAAGTCTTTACTACATGTATCACATTTTAGAAACAGGATATTACAATAAATTCTGAGTTACAAATCCGATGATTAAAATACTTATATAAATCTACATATTTCCACTTGGTCTGCCAAAGTTCAAGTTTACTTCATTACACTCAGGCCTCTCAAGGGCATATGCCATAGCCGGGGAAGTTGGACAATGACGAATTCAAGGGGTTTTCAAAGAAACTGCCTAAACTCTAGAACTTTTAAGGTCTTGAAACTGTAATAGATGTTTTCAAGAAATTTCAAGGTTGTTGGCCCCTGATTATATACACTACTCCCCAAGTCAGCACAATAAAACAATGCATTTACCGATTAATGGTTAAAATTTGTCAAGAAAATCTAAATGTTTGCTTATTGAATGTCCATTTGCACGCCAAGAGAACAGTATTTTTGAAAATTTACCACCGGAATGACTGGCTCGGGTTATCGAGCCAGGCATTTCAGTGGTAAATTTTTAAAAATAGCCTTCTGTTGGTCTGCAACTGGACATTTCTCAAAACCACTGCAGGAGCCGGTTTTGGCTGGTTTAATCATTAAACGGTTACGTAAGGTTATTATTATACTAAGACCAGAAAGTGGTTATTTAAAGACAGGTGGTCCCTTAATACAGATGTATTTTGACGAGTCACAGGTGTTCTTTTGAGTGTTTTCTTAAGAGTTTAATGGTAATGCTGGCCAAAATCGCTTCTGTAGGTTCTTGAATCCGCAGAGGTATCCCCGCAAGAGAAGCATCAAAGTCACTAAGTAGCTTGTATGTATGATTACTGTATTCTGCGGCTGTAGTAGCAGACACATCCTACAGCTGCAATCAGTCCTTCTTCGCTTTTTCACACTGTGTCTTGTCCTCAGCCAAAAATCTTCACCATCCGCAGGCCCGTTCTTGATTTGATTGTACTGAGTCCTGTTTCTTGAGGTCAACTCACAGCGCCTAAAAGATTTATGCAATGACATCCTCTCCTGCCTTTGTATTTGCTGGCTCCCAGTAGAGCGAATTCCAAGGCTCTCTGTGCTGGTGTGTCTTCTGGCATCCTTAGCACATGGCCAAACATGGACCATCTTTGCTGGTCGACATTTACGGACAGCGCTGATGTATTACACATCCTGTTAGAGCTGGGCGGTATTGACATTTACATGACAGTATCGCTACCATAGAGAAATACTGCGGTATCACAGTATACTGTCATCTTACAGTGAGGTGGCATGCCACGAAATTAGAGCATTGCTTACCCTTCCTTTTCACTTTCATCTCCAATCAACAGTTAAAATAGGTCAAATAAATAGTCTGCTTCCTGATATAGGGTGAAATCAACATTATGGCTATTGCAAATCTTTAGTTTCATGATTTTATTAGGTCACTATTTTCTATTGATGTAATATAATTGACGTGAATATCGGCCGTGTTGTCAGAGTGTGTGTACTTGGCTCTCTAACTATAATACCATTATTTGACATTGGAGTGAGCTATTTTTGTCAGAAATACTAAAACAATTGACAAGTGACAAACAGACCGACAAACAGACAGACCAATAAAACGATTACCTCCGCATCTCTTTGATAGATGCTTGTGCGATTATTAATTTGATCGATCACAATCGATTATTTAACAATCGTGATTACTCAATTAATCAGCCCGCGTACAAATTACTCAGACATTACACCAAAGGTATATCGATGACGAAAGCTGCAATGCTGTTTAGAAATGTCCATTTGCAGGCCAAGATAAGACTATTTTTTGAAAATGTATCATTGGAATGCCTGGCTCGAGCATCGAGCCAGGCATTCCAATGATACATTTTCAAAAATTATCTTCTTTCGGCCTGCAAATGGCTATACATTCGCTGAGCAAAAATGACCTATCGCATTAAAGAGTAATTAAAAGTTAGGTTTTGAAATATTTTATGCAGTAGAATTATTCACAATTATCCAATTATTTAATTTTTAATCATATAAATTCATGATTTAAAAAATAATTGTGGTTTTCGACTTAATCACATAATCACGCAAGCCAACTTTGATATTAGCTACGTACCTTGCTGAGCGTGAGGATGTCTTTCTCTCGCAATGGAAGACCATGCAGATCAATGCGTGTCAATGTGGGCGATACACCGAGACTGTCCTTCAATGCGCGACATAATCTGTACGTGATCTCCTTCGAGCGAATTGCAGGTATTTTCTTCCTCTGTATGATGGTATTCTTTTCTGAAAATATATTATATTAATTCATTAACCACTTACAGAACAGAAACGACAAATTCATTATAAATATGATGTCAAGAATAATCTGTTAAATACTTTGAAACTAATTTGACTGGAAGCTACTGTTGCTGACAGACAACAGCTTTCTAGTGACAACGACAGCGGATGAATGCTGATGATGATGGATGAATGATGATGATGATGATGATGATGATGATGAATGATGATGATAATGGCTGGCTGGATGGATGATGCTGCTGGATGAATAATAATGATGACGGCGATGATGATGACATGAAATCGGTGTTTCACTGACAGGGTATTGGCGAAAATCAGTATTTTCAGTATGCCTTTCCAAATTTATGAAACTAGATTTGTATCAAGATTACAATGACCTTGACCTCAGAAGGCTCAGTTATCATGCCAGGCATTCCAGTGGTAAATTTTCATAAGGTTTTCTCTTGGCAGGCAAATGGGCATTTTCTTATCTCTAAGAAATTTAATTTTGTTTGGAAAATGCTAAAAACGGTTAATAAAATGGCCAATGGTCACTCTCGGCTAATGACATAATCTTGAGTTTCCACAAACTCTCATCTCATCCTTTCGCAGGATGACTGCTGAAGCCATTTTTTTGTCCGTCTTGAGCATTAAAGGGTTAATCCTAGTTAAATACTAAACTATCAGTGTAAATAGCAAATAAAGTGTACGTGAAGTGAGAGGTAGAATCTCATAGTAGTTGTTCAGACTGGACTACATGTATGTATAGTGGATTTGCTGCATATATAATTATGGAGTGAAATTTGAGTGGACGCTGCTGCTGTCGGTGTGTGCATGCGTGTGTGTGCATGCATTCGAGATTGGATACAAATTTTAACCAATGGATATCTCGGAGCTACTGATCAAATTTTGCTAAAATTTTAACAAAAGAGAGGGTGTGATCGTACCCTAAGGCCGTCTTCTCACTAGAGACTTAACCCGGAATAACGCTCTAGTGAGAACACAGCCTTAGATTCAGCAACTTTGGATGTGATAAAAAAAATTCAAAAAATCTACATTGTGACGAAAATGGTAGGGCAGTTGGTTACAATGATTACCCTTGTTCATAATATTATCTATCAAGCATCATGTCCTCAACAAGACTGTTGTGCTTTAAGAATTGGATCTACCTGTTGATGGAAAGTACCATATTTCGCCCATTTGAAGCCTAGGCTTCTATGACAAGAGGTGTTCAATTTCCCACCCCCAACATCTCTCAGTTCTAAAGGGGGTGCGGCTTATATTAGGTCTTCTTCAAGAAAATGTTCCAAGAAACCGCTAAAACTGACAGGACGAAAATTGAACTTTCAATTTCCCGGTACAAATTCTCGCCGCCTGACGACTAGGTTTCAATGCATAGCTCAAAAACATCATCGAGGAAGTGAAATTATTCAATTGGAGCGCCTAAATATTGTGTATCCTTTAATAAAGATCATTTATTACATCAAAATTAATCCTGAATTTGACATAAATTGTCATCACAAAAAGATATAACTCATGTGATTCGCCTCAAATCACAAAAGAACTTTATTTATAGCGAGTACTCGGATGTGAATACTCTGAATTCGGAACTCGGAAATTGCTATTATATTATCATTGCGTGGTAGTATCGCCAAGAAAGTTTCTTGCAAAACGAGTCTATATATATAATTGTATAGGTTGTTTTGAAGCGCATTTGAAAATGGTTTCGTGCTTGGTTTCATTTTATTGCGTTTTTTCAAGTTAATTTTGAGCGCCCCTGTATCCGACAGGTTTGAAAACAAAGTACTAATAAATTTGAAGCAACATATTGATGAGCTTGATGTTTTATAAATAAGCTTCGACACTAAATATACACAGGTCATAATGAATGCAGCCGTGATGGTAAATTTGAATAGATGACATTGACACTGTTTCTGTAGCTATGTGCAATGGTAAATTATGTATTATTTAAGACTTTAACCCTTGAATTTATTCAACAAAATTTCTATTTTCTCATGAATAGAAAATGTCCATTTGCAGACCAAGAAAAGACTATTTTTGATAATTTACCACTGGAATGACTGGCTCGATAACCGAGCCAGTCATTCCAGTGGTAAATTTTCAAAATCTTCTCTTGGTCTGCAAATGGTCATTTATCAAGACTACTGCAGAAGCCGATTTTGGCTGATATGAGCGCTAAAGGGTTAAGGCCGCTCATTGCCACTGTACTGGCAAGGCTTTGGGTGGTGGGGTGGGGGTGGTGGTGGGAGGAGTAACGGGCAGAAGTACTCATGTACGAGTACGCAGTATGAGCATACCTTCATCAGTGGGAGCTTGATAGCTGCTCTTTACACTCACATACTCCAGTGTCTTGTTGATCTTTAGCGTGTTCAATATCGGCACCCAATCAGTCGCTCTGCAAATAACAACATAATGGACATTTCCAGTTTATCCATCCATCATATGACATCATGATCAACTATATGACGTGTAGGGTGACGTCATAATCATTGTCATGAATGACTCAATTTAGTCTGTCTTAAACGTTATACGAATTGTATGTCTTTACCATTAATAAACATACTGTTGAATATTTTGAAACTAATTTAACTGGGCATTGCTGTTGCCATAGGCATATAGTTTTCTAGAAATTGAGTCACAGGGATCGATCGAGGCCAACACGGGCGAGGCGTGGATGAAGCTTAGCTAGACATGTGAGGGGCATAGCTAAAACTTGTCAAATTAGTTTCGAAATATTCAACAGCATCTTTATTAAATATTAAAGACATACAATTCGTACAACAACGCTTAGTTCGTCACCAATTATGCATTCCTGACCTACTATGAATGACATTCATATGATTGATGGATAACCTGGAAAGATCAATCACAGATTTCATCAATATTTAACCCGTACCACTCTGGTGTCAAAATTTTTAATTTTCAAATTAAATTAAAAGATGAACTGGTGTACATTTTTCGACAAATTTGGTGGGAGATGGTGGTGTCTACGACAGCAACATCTTCCAGCAAAGTTGTTGAAAAATGTACACCAGTTTCTTGGATATTGACACAGTAAAATATAGAATATTGACATCAGAGTGATAAGGGTTAAACACATTCTTGGCATTCAGTATTTCGAGATATCACGACCACAGCCAACTTCAACATGTTCAATACTTTAACAATTAAGCCTTTAATGACTAAATTTGTTCAAAAAATCAAAATATTTACTTATCGAATGCCCATTTGCAGGCCAAGAGAATATTTTTGAAAATTTACCACTGTAATGACTGGCTCGGTAACCGATTTCCCTGAGTTTTCCGTGATATTACGCTTGCGCGATTACGTGATTAAAGCGAAAATCGTGACTATGTTTTAAATCGTGAATTTATATGATTAAAAATTAAATATAATTGAATAATCGTGAATATTTTATATTGCACTTTCAATTACTTTTTTAATTACATTTTGCTCAGTGAATGTATGCCCATTTTCAGGCCGAGAGAAGACTATTTTTGAAAATGTATTACTGGAATGTCTGGCTCGAGAATCGATACATTTTCAAAAAATGGTTTTCTCTCGCCCTGCAAATGGGTCTTTCTAAACACCACTACAATTTTTGTCACGGATGTTCTTTTGTTGTTATGTCTTGGTAATTTGTATCCAAGCTGATTAATCGAGTAAACCCGATTATTTTTTAATAATCGATCGCGATCACGCAACGCAATAATCGCACAAGCCGACCTGATATTTCCGAGAAAGTTTCAGTAATTCCATGAGAAATATTTTCACTTTAACGAGGCTGCTGCGAAGTCAAAAAGGTGCGTAAAGGTGCTTGCAGCAAAGCAACTAAGATACTGACAATATACACAACAGAGTGGTACCCTCTGCGTACAATAATTTTAATTTACAAATTTCTATTTTCAGTGAATGGACACAACTCGAATACATCACACAAGACTAACGCAAACTGATAAAATGTGAAAACCATTTTCCAGGCTTTCCCTGATTTCCAGAGTGGCTGGGAACCGTACTACCACATATAAATATCTAAACATTTTTGCAAATTCTGTCTTAAATCCACAAAATATTGCCATGTGAATAATTTCTGAAAGATATTGGAAAATTCCAAGATGTGTTAGTTCTCCAGGGGGAAAATTTACCAATCAAATTTCTGTATATAATTCTCAAGAGACATTTTCAGGATGTCCAGTATTGGCCACCAACGAAATTGACCAATCTAATACATTTATCTGTACAGAAAGCCTACCATCCGAGCATCCTCCAGCAAATTTGTTTGAAATCCACTAAACAGTTAATGAGGAGATAGTTTTAACCCTTTAACACTCATATCAACCAAAAACAGCTTCAGCAGTGGTCTTGAGAAGTGTCCATTTGCAGACCAAGAGACTATTTTTGAAAATTTACCACTGGAATGACTGGCTCAATAAGAGAGCCAGTCATCCCAGTGGTAAATCTTCAAAAATAGTTTTCTCTTGGTTTGCAAATGGACATTTTCTAGAGAAAATTTAAATTTTTTTTAACAAATTTAAGTGTTAAAGGGTTAATGATCATGCCTCTGTTATGGTCTTGTGGAACTGGAATGTCCATAAAATAACCGCATAAATTATCTTTGACATATATGATAGATGTACATGATCTTGAGACATGTAGGACAGTCAACTCAATGGACCTTTCCATATTTAGCTATGCCCCGCCCAATCTCTAGCTAGGCTCCGCCCACAACTTGATGGTGTGGGGATCGATCGATCTCTGAACTCCCTGACTATCAATTTCCAGAAAATTATATAGGTAAGCTGTTGAATATTTTGAAACTAATTTGACTGGGTGCTGTTGCTGCCTATTGAATTAGTTTCAAAATATTCAACAGCATGCTTATTAAATAGTAGAACCATAAAATTCTTACATGTCGGACTATTAAGAATTAAAGACAGGCCGTATAGAATCATTTATGACTTAATGATTATGATGTCATCGTACACGCTACTTAGCTGATTATGACATCATATGACGTCATTACTCTGCAAAAGTCCATTACACACGAGAACAGTCAATACACACGCCATCTAGATGTATCCTAAACATACATTGGTGCTATCACCGTACCTGACTCTGTCACCGTTCACGTCGAGAATGCCCTGAGAAAGATGCGCTTTAACAGCTGGCAGTGGGCAGCTATTCTGAAGCGCACACAGGTTGTCATAATGTGTCTCGAAATCGTACGATCCACGCTGACGGACCTGAACACTTTCAATCATCGTTGTTACATGTACTTTAAGTATTTAGCACATTCTTTATGACGTATAGCAGACTATTAGGTCACCTGAAATTGACAAGACAGCAAACATGTCAAAAGAGCAATAATAGTATTATTAATTATAATCGAGGTGCCCAGTCAGATTAGTTTCAAAATATTCAACACAATGTTTATTAAATAGCAAAGACATACAATTCGTATAACTTGACCGACGATTAGACAAAGACATACAATTCGTAAAACTTGACCAACGATTAGACATTTATGACGGCTATAGATATGCCATTGATGACGTAATTGATTATGACATCAGCTTGCATGTGATGTAGTTGCATCCGTCAATCATTGCGCAAAATCTTTGCAACATTCCATAGCCTATATAAACTGAAGAAAACTCCTACTTTTCAGTCAACCATATGTCAAAGCAACAATATTGATGACCCAATTAAGTCGTCTAAGGCCGCTAACATGATTAAGCCTGACACCAGGCACACACACAATTTTCAGTGATATATGACCTGAGCATCCGCACTTTACACTGTTTAATGGTTTTGTCAAAAAAATTTATGAATGTCGATTTACAGGCAGAGGATACATTTTTTTTAAATTTCTCACTGGAATGACTGGCTTAATTATCAAGCCAGTCATTCCAGTGGTAAATTGTCAAAAAATGTCCTCAGGCTGGTGTGTCCTGACGGTTTTGGTCGGCTTGACCATTATAGGGTTAAAGATAACCAAGTCACCCATCCACCATTTGCCGGGAGTCAAATACGGGGTTGATCAAATACAAATTTTCTATGTTTCAAATACAAATATGCCATTCTCAATTTTACCAAATACATCATGGATTGTCTGCTTTTATCAACCAGTAATCTATGTATGTATGGACGGAATATCACTCTTGCGTTGAACTGTTGCATTTGCGAAAACCGCTTTGGTGAAGACCCTGGGAGCTATCGTAAGACTGAACGGAAAAGCCGTGAACTCCCAAATGCGACCCTGAAAAGCAAATCTTAGAAATTTCCAAAAATGCTCTTGCATATATACACCTGTGCAAAAGTTAAGCACCACCCTATTTTTACGCACATGCGAGGGTATATTCATGTGCTATGAAGAAAGCAATAGCATAAACATTTATGTACCCATCCATCTTAGTGCAAGAGGTAATAATGCAACTAGAGGAATGCTGATTATGATGGTGGGGAAACACTGTATGTTTTTGTTTGAACTTGAAAACGAGGCCTGAATATGGTTACGTTGACACAACTGACAACTATTGCCCTACAGTTGACACACGTGGCTAGATTGTCATTAATGGTGTCTGAAAACGAAGTTTAACATCTGTGCACGAGTTTGAGACTGTCATTATTAATACCGGGTATATCCACCTTGTGCCTGGATGACGGCCTGGACACGACGTCTCATGCTGGTCACCAACCGACTGATACGCCATTGTGGTATTCGTTGCCATTCAAGATGGAGTACGTCTGTTAATTCCTGTAGGTTCTGCACAGGAGGATCCCTCCTTCTCACCATGTTTCCCAGAATGTCCCAGATATGCTCAATAGGGTTCATGTCAGGGCTCCTTGCTGGCCATGGTAGGGTTTCGATGGCATTCTGGCGGAGATATTCATGCACATCTCTAGCACGATGTGGTCGGGCGTTGTCATCCATGAATATAGGGTGGGTTCCAGGTGCATGATTTACAAAATGAGGGACCACAACTCTATCCAGTATGGAATCTTGATATCTTTGTCCATTTAGTGTTCCAGGTACAGTCAACAGATCCAGCTTACAATCAAATGAGATGCACCCCCCATATCATAACGGAACCTCCACCAAATGGAACTTCTTCCATGATGTTACGTTGGTCGTACGCCGTGCGTCTGGACCTCCATACACGAGTTCGACCATCTGTGGCATGAAGCAGGAACCGACTTTCATCGGACCAGTGTACCCGTCTCCAGGATCTCATGTTCCAGTGTCTTCTTTCGTTGCACCACCTCAGACGCTCCTCTTTGTGGTGTGCAGTGAGGAGAGGACGTCTGACAGGTCCCCTAGCTTTCATGCCAGCAGCATACAGTCTCCTTTTGACGGTAGACATTGACACTCTATTGCGCGTTTCCCATTGCTGGCTGAGCACTCTGCTGTTGGTGAATGGAGATCTCCTAACAAGGCGTACTAGGGCTCGATCATCACGGGCAGTAGTCTTCTTCGGTCTTCCAGATCTAGGCCTGTCCTTCACCTCGTTAGTTTGCCCATGTTTTGCAATCAAATGACTGATTACAGTATGGTTAATGCTCAGCTGTCTACCAATCTCTCTGCATGACATACCAGTGGTATGCATGCCTATGATTTGCCATTTCACACGATCACTTAACCTTCGTCTTGCCATAGCGGTTCACAATCAAGAGCTAATTCTCTCTGTACAAATAAACCACGGTCATGAACACAAAATTCCTAATCTTGTCGCCTAAATCTGTATGTAATGTTCTACACCTCAAACTGGACTTTTACATAACTGAACACGTGTGCTGTTTCCCGCCACGCACGGACATCAAGCGGCGTGAAGTCATGCATGCATGTGCATTTCGTACTTGGAATTATGTCAGCTAACGCGGGGACAAAAAGTATGGCAGCCTAGTTGTACCATCATGTTTCTACGTTCTATTGTTTTTGCTGGTGCTTAACTTTTGCACAGGTGTATATGTGAAAGTAGGCATCTTTTAAGTCTATTGATGCTTCCCACATTCCTTTTTCTAGAGAGGCTAATACCGACCCCATGGTTTCCATTTTGAAACTTGGGTCATTCTGTGTCAAGACAATCAATTTTCAGAAATCTTGTTGCATGACAGATTCAGATTATCATAATTCTCTCTCTACTGTATTATTAGGACGTTTTAGTAAAATTTTAGCTTTCAAATCTCAATAATGTTGGCGATATGGACGTTAGAACAACAAGTCCACCACATGTGAAGCAATTGTCATTTTGTAGCATTTTCAAGGCTTTGCAAATTCTTAACCTGACAACCAATTCCAATAAAACTTTCAGTACTTGGTCACATGAAGGTACCCTCTTGAAATATGCAGGGCATAATCATTTTTGTGCTGGTGTTGGTAACCTAGGTAACATTAACAAGAGGCCCAAGGGGCCTGTGTCGCTCACCTGGAACATTTACAACTCAACTAATCTTTATGGAGTTTCACATCAATCAGTATGGTTGATTTTGCAAAGGTGCTTTTGAACAATATTTAAGCAAAAATAGAAGACATCAGTACTAACAGAAATTGATGACATGCAGTCAAACTTGTATTAAGACACCACTCAAGTGAGAATCAGAAGACAGCCTCTTATGGTAGCTGGTTTCTTAACCATTTAATGGTCATGATTTTTCAGTAAAACAAAACTTTCAGGTTATGTCTATTTGCAGGCCAAGATATGGAGCATTTTGAAAATGTATCACTGGAATGACTGGCTCGATTATCGAGCCAGTCATTCCAGTGGTAAATTTTCAAAAATACTCATGCTGGCCTGCAAATCGACATTCCTCACGGCCACTGCAGAGGCAGGTTTTCGCTGGTTTGACCATTAAAGGGCTAATAAAGTTTCAAATACATTGCTTAATTGCATTTAGCAAATGAAGAAAATAGTCTTTAAGGCAGGTGGTCTCTTAACCCTTTCACCCATAAATCCATAACTGTTGTTGTGTAAGCTGTTGCTGTCAATTGTATAACAGCAACAGCACTGTCTATGACAGCAATCAGCAATGGTGTTTACAAACTGTACACCAGCCTTTCTAATACTGGCTTTGTAACAATTTATCTATAGACATTGGTGTGACAAGGGTTGAATAGTCATGCTGAAAACTGTTGCTGCACTTGACAGTAACAGACATCATCAGCAAAACCATTTTCAAAATGTCTGTCACCATGCTACATGCTGTCCAACAAAACTTGTGAATAACGCAATACTCAACTAAATTCATTGCTAGAATTAATTGGCTTTAACCCTTTAACCCTCAAATTTATTCAAGACAATTTAAATTTTCTCAAAGAAAATGTCCACTTGCAGACCAAGAGAAGACTATTTTTGAAAATTTATCACTGGAATGACTAGCTCCATTATCGAGCCAGTCATTCCAGTGGTAAATTTTCAAAAAACGTCTTCTTTTAGTCGGCAAATGGACATTTCTCACGACCACTGCAGAAGCCATTTTTGGCTGATATGAGTGTTAAAGGGTTAATGATTAATCAATTAAATAAATCTTTTAGAATCAGTATGTGAATATGGTACACTTCATCAGCTCACTACCTCACAGGGTATTAATTTCATTTCAATCCTGAGAATTAGAGTTGTGGTTTTAAATTACAAGATTACATGTTTTCCTATGCTGGCTAAATATCTAAGATAACAATACATATGCTGACATATATGACTTTGAATATTTTGATATTTATTTGACAGAAAGTTGTTGCATTCTAAGGCAGCAATGACTTTCAGTCAAATTATTATTTTGAACTAGTGAACAACTGCTGCTAAGTGAGTTTGGTCACTCTGTCAAATGATTACAAGGGTTTTAGAATGCAGTTCAACATGCTATAAAGACCACCTGTACTAAATGCCAATTTTACTACATGTACATGCCGCCAAGCCATTTATCTGATAGATTCAGAAATGGCATGGTTGAAATCAGTATACTCATAACCCTGTACTAAACAAATTTTTGCTTCAAGATCCATCAAACCAAAAAATCCAATATGGCCGCCGAACATGCTGTATTTTGATTGGCCTACTGCGGCCAAGTTTTTTTAACGGATCAACTTCCCTTGAATAAACTTTAATGCCCCTTAATCCCTAATTAGATCTGCCAAATTTTGATCCCTTCAGCGGTTCTGGAGCTGTTTTGGCTAAAACTAGGTCAACCAAAATGGCCGCCGAACCATTTGACCAATCAAGTTCCCTTGAACAAACTTGGTTCAGCTCTTGCCCTAGATCATATTTCACGGGGTTTGTTTCAATCCACCAAGCGGTTTCGGAGAAGATTTTAGACGTTTCAAAAAATTGGCCAAAAATCAAGATGGCCACCGGCCAAATTGGCCGATCGGCTTCGTTTGAACAAATTTGAATCTCTACAACCTAAGGATGCTTCCTGCCAAATATAATTGAAATCGTCCCATAAGTTCTCGAAAAGTAGACATTTTAGATTTCCCATTGCTTTAGTATGGGAGCTTTTGGCAGGAAAATGATCCAAGATGGCCACCAAACCGTTTATCCGACAGCTTTGAAAATTGCAAATTTGTGATCAGAATACCCAAAAACCTATATAAAACCAATTTCAGCCTCAAAATCCATCAAATAAAAAAAATCCAATATGGCCGCCAAACATGCTGTATTTTGATTGGCCGACTGCATCATGTTTTTTGACGGATGAACTTCCCTTGAACAAACTTTAATGGCCTTTAGTCCCTAATCATATCTGCCAAATTTTGGCCTGATCCCTTCAGCGGTTCTGGAGAAGAAGTCGTTTTCGCTAAAACTAGCTCAACCAAAATGGCCGCTGAACCATTTGGCCAATCAAGTTCCTTTGAACAAACTTGGTTCAGCTCTTGCCCTAGATAATATTTCATGGGATTTGCTTCAATCCACCAAGCAGTTTCGGAGAAGAAGATTGTTAAAGACATTTCCTAAAATCGGCCGAAATCCAAATTGGCCACCGGCCAAATTGGCCGCTTCGTTTGAACAAACTTGGATCCCTATGTCCTAAGGATACTTCCTGCCAAAGATAACTTATATCGGCCTAGTGGTTCTTGAGAAGAAGTCGTTTAAAGGAAAAAGTTGACGGACGGACGGACGGATGGACGGACGCCGGACGGTCGCCATGGCATAAGCTCACTTGGCCATTCTGGCCAGGTGAGCTAAAAATGAAAATTTATTCAGTGACAAATTTTCAGACACACTTGTGATTACAATTATGTTAAAACTATTAGTTACAAACTTAATATTTGATGGGTCAATTACATATATATTTGTTAGTTTATACATAAAAGAAAAAAATGTGGTTCTTAACATTTTTTAACCATAGGCCCTTGAAATTGGCCCAACCTGAAAATGATACCATAGTCAACTGTCAGGATGACCATGTGGGATAGGTGGAAGAAACTTGTGCTTTACAGACAATAAAGCATTAGGTGTGCTCTACAACATATCCACAATTCTATTTTCTTCCATTGTTCCTTCCCTCAAATTTTTGGGGACAAAATGAGGTATTTTTGCCATTTGTGAATATATTTTTATGATATTACATGTTAATTATGTATGTACATATCAGTTAATTTTTCTGAAAGTGCCAGTCACAGCAATGTAAACAAATAATATTGGTATCCCCACATTTAAAAAAAATGTTATTGATATTGTAATCTCCTCCGTCTGTCTGTCCATCCGTCCGTCTGTCACACTATCTCCTCCCAAACCAAATTCAACAAAATTTGGTATGTGGGTTACCCATACATGGTTGTGCTCTACGACGCAGCATCTATCTTTGGTGCCATGCCACGGGGGTCAAGGGAGCAGGGTCAAAAGGTCAAATATCCTAAAAACTGTCAGTCACTCAATTACCTCCTAAACCGTTGGATGGAATTCAACTGAATGTGTTAAATGTGAGTTACTGATATGATTACAGACTGTGAGATGACACTTATATTTGACACCACCCCCTAGAGTCAGGTCAAAAGGCCCAAGCCAGGAAATATGGGGATTTGTGATGGGTTACAAAACAACATAAAGTACACTTTGCACATAGTGTAATATTTCTATTTGTTATTTTCAGATGACATTATGATTCACAGACCCACATGGTAAAATCTGAGAACAGAACTTTTATCTTCAAGGTGCTTTTTATTCTCTACCATAACACAGTGTACCAATAGTGAACCAAGTGAAGATGGCAGGGTTATCTCCCTGTTCTGCGGGTACCATGCTCAATCTGCAGGATGACTGCCATAAACTCACCTATTCTCGTAAAACAGATCTGATGTCACTAGAGACTTACTCACCAACTGAACCACAATTGCTACAGCGAAGGACTACCTTAGCATCTTTAACTGCAAGTCATACAATATGTCTCCATCATGAGAAAACTAGTTTGAAGACCTTCGAAGAACTGTTTTGATCCATTTAAAACCCATGTTAAGCCAGTAAAAACAAAGTTACGATCTGTTAATAGTAGGATATTCACTACTATTAATTTTATGAATGAAATTCCTGTAAATTGTAGTAATTTTTATCACGTGACTTTTCTGGTCATAGAGATAGAATTACATCGTTTTGTTTTACGAACTGGCCCAGTCTGTTTCGTCTTCATATATCTTCCAGACTAGTGTTAATACAAGTAGATTTAAGTTAGATTCACACGAATCATTGCGTTTATGTTGTCAAATTTTCATAATCTTTTTATTATATGACATATTCTCTCGAAAAATAGTCAAACAGACAGCTTTTTGTGAGAATTCTTAAGGCGTGATTTCCAAGAAATGACTACACTTTAGTTACATGCTGAATGACATTCACCTGCGTGAATGAGTTTATTGAGGAGTATTACTAAATACAGAGTACTCGAATACACACACATGACTTACTTGACTAGATCATACTGTAGGTGGTTATACAAACTCTAACCATATCAGCACTACTCTACTAGGCGCCTAAACTCGCTCTCATATCCAGGTTCCTACTTTCATGCGTTAGATTTTACTACGCTTTCGAAAATAGTGACCTAATAACAGTGTTGAAAATCAACATTTTAGCAGCTAGTGTTATTTTCACATCACATGAACCAGACTTTATTTATTTTAACTACTATTTTGAGATAGATAGCATTGAAGTGAACAGTCGTACGTATAGTCTACCAGCCAAATCTGAAAAGAGGCCTAATTAAGGAGTTAGGACAAGTCGTCTGGTAGAAAAATGCCAATGATACCAGCTATTAGGGCGGTCTATGTGGGTTATCACCAGGGTGGATGATACCAGCTATTAGGGTGGTCTATGTGGGTTATCACCAGGGTGGATGTAGGGTCTGAAAGTGGTGCAAAAAATTGTTACAGGCCCGTTTCCATGGTAACCAAGAGAAATTATCACAAATATATAAGTTTGTTCTAACATGAATAACTTTCTTCACACGACAGCTAGAAACATGCTTCTAGTGTTGAATGAAAGGTATAATTCCCCTCTAATCGGTCCTGCCAGTTACTCATTTGTGGGATCACTTATTCTACAATTGTGATGTCACAGACATGGAAAATATACTTTTTCTAGGAATTCGGACGTTTTACATTTTCCCTGTAATGTCCAGGTGTGTACTAGCACCTCAATATTATGTATTTTAGCAGCAATGCTACCTAGCTTATTGAAAATATATGTAGTATGTGATATAGGCTCTGTAAAATAGTGATCTAACCCTTAATTTCTATAGTAGCTCTTATCACCATTTTGAAAAATAACGAGTTCAACACTGTGTATGGATCAGCAACAATTAGACATGCTATGAAGGGCAAAGCATACAATTGAGGTGTTAGAATTCATAAGCTGATGAATGAAGCACTGAGTCGGCTTAAATGGATGGCATTTGCTGATGCCATTGAAGCAACAAAAGTTTCACAACTTGAAAGGAATATGATCATGGAGAAAGCCGAACATTGCACCACAGCATTTGAGGATCTCCAGCATGCACACGGCGAAGGCAGAGATGTGGCTAAAAAGGCACTAGAAGATTTCTCGCATTCTGTGCAAAATCTGCATTATCTAATGGAGAAATTTGTGAAGAAAGGTAAAAAATGTTCAGACACATTTGTCTTCTGGGAAAACTGTTTCAGATTTGTCACAGCTGCTTTTGGATTACATTGCCACAAAACGTGATGATAACAAGTCCTTGGAAATAGAAACATTTGGGGAGATGATTTTAATTGACTTTCAGTGCGGACATGTAAACTATGCGCGCTGGGGTTGCGTTGACGTTGCTGAAACAAGACTTCTGAGGGAGGAGAAGCCGGAAGTGTATCTAGTCGAAGGCCAAGGTGCCGTTTACAGGACTGCGCGACCTTTCAGTGGAGTTTGGCATGACCTGGCCATCGAACAATCTCTAACGCCAAAATCACAATCAAGTGTACATTTTGTGTTGCACATGGGTAAAAAAATGAGCGATTAAAATTTTATGAATTCTGCATGAAAACATACTTACATATGTGCCTGTTAGATATTTAAAAGGATTTTGAGCATTCGCTTCTAGTTTCTCCAAAATCAGCTTTCAAAGTAACCCTTATAGCATCATCTACGGACACTACAGAAGTGTTGGAGACAATTTCTAAGCCATAAACAAATGACACTCTTTAAACCATTAGTATATTATAGTTGTCTTAATCAACTTGATGACAACAAGATTTCATTTTATAAAACTTTTGAAGATCTTTAATCATTATATAACCTTGTTCTATGCCTTAATATTTAAGACATTGACAGAAATTCCTTTCTAAAGTCTGTCTACAAATGGGTTATCTTTTATTGGCAGTGTACATCACATGTCTGTTGTAAATAGTACATTTTTGGTTTCCATTCTTTTCTCTTGTTATATACTCCCGGTGGTTGAAAAAAATCTTATTCTTTCCTTTCTCTTGTAGAGTTTTGAAATGTTCATCTAGTTTTGCTAGTCCACTAACTCACATCTGGAGCAGTTTATGGTAAGACACTCTTGAGATGGAGGATCCTAATCTATTGACCTATGATTATGTCTGCCAATTCTTTTTGCGCATTTCAAGGATGATAACATTTCGGCATCAGAGTCTTGGGCCTTGAGAACATGTTGCCATTCAACTTTTGAAGATTTTCACATTGCAATGTGGCATTGCAGCACACTTGACATAAGTATACATGTATATGACAATTTGTTTCAGAAATTCTGCGAATTTGTCATATTTGTCTTGGTTTACATTTCACAAGAGAAGTTAAGCCTATTCTAATGCAGGCCTGCCCAAATTGCGTGAACGAAACGGTCGTTCGTGTGGTGGTTACGCAAATGTTTTTTGCATAACCCATTTTTCGTTCGCGCAGTCTAGTCACTTGAAACATTGAATTTCCATTAGTCTATGTCCTAATAGAAGCCATCGCCAACATCAACCCCTAGAATTCCATAGCACTTTCTGAAAGGAGAAACTCCCTTATAGAAGCTAACACCCAAACTCACAACATTGGTTTGATAAAAATAGGTTCACACTGGCTCAATAAGAACGGAAAAGATAATGTCAACGTCATTTTGAACAGGCCTATAGAATTTTGATGGGACGTTCCTACCGGGTTAGTTGTGCCAAAAAATCGTGATTTTCACAACAAAATCGGATAAATCTTCCATATCAAATGGTGGAACAATGAATCTGATCATCCTAGATTTAAATCATGGCGCAACAAAGGTTAATTCGGCAATAATATACGTCTATAAACGTTCGAAAATAGCCCTGACAGGCGTATCTTTTCGTCACGTAGCGGGAATAAAAATAGGAGGGTGTGTTTTGAAAGAGCCAATCAGTGAACGGCTCACCTCCACTTTGTAGAGAACTAATAAATATAATGTTCAAAATGGATGCCACAAAAGAACTTCGGTTGTCATTTTCCCAGGGACATTTCCCGTTATTTGTGTCCGTAAATCTTGCAAAATTATTTAATCTGGCTGTTAACATCTTGTATAATAAAGGAGGCGATAATGCTTTTTTTAAATCGGACTGATTTAATAAAGATTGAAATGGATAGAACCTGGTATGTTGAGATGATTTGCGATGTAACTAGTGCCCTATCAGAGACTAGTTCCATGTCTGCCTTTCTATGCTAATACATGAATTGGCTATTTTCGCATTCGCCATTGCCTTAACGTATGTAAACGAACGAAGCGGATTTCATTTATAAGACTTCCGTGTCTATATCTGCCAAACACATTTTCATTGGATGAACGGATTAGATACAATTCGGTTCCCGTGTCAAAGTTCAATTTTGAGATATTGCGCTTATTAATAACATTTATTAATATCAATTGCAGGCAGAGACTATTTTTTATAATTTCCCACTGGAATGTCTGGCTCGATGATTGAGCCAGTCATTTCGGTATTAAATTTTCAAATATAGTCCTCTTATGGCCAGTAAATGGATATTTAATGAGAATACATTGATCTTGACCATTAAAGGGTTAATACCGACATGTCATTTCCATTATGTAACCGAGATAAATTTTACCTTCAAATAGTATCATATTCAAAATGGGTTACGCGAACTGAAATGGGTGGTTGCGGCAAAGAAATTTGCGTAACCCATTTTTGGGTTACACAAATTTTCAATTTGGGCAGGCCTGTAATGTTGCTATGATATTGTGAAGTCTGGAATAACTCAAAGACGTTAATTGTCATAATCATAGTGTGCTTAGGAAGAGAATGTTTGTGCCAGTGCCATCTTTAATGTTCATAAGAGCCTTTTTGATTGGACCATTGTGTGCTTAATGTTCAAGATCCTTCCTCTATGCCTACATTAAACTTGAGATTTTGAAATATTTTACCAATAATTTGACTAAGATTTGTTACTTTCATATACATGTAGCAATAACAGAAATAATGTTTTGAGATTCATTTTGCTGAAAGCTGTTTTTGTCATTGAGAGCAACAACTCTTGAGTAAAATTACTTTCAAAATGTTTAATGGCTTTCTTGCACAGCAGTGCTTCTAAATATCTCTATTAAATTATATTTTAATTTTCCTCCTGTAGGAAAATGGTTAATAGTTGGAATTGAGTGAATTTTCACTGCATTGTCCTTTACCAATACACTTGTGCGAATTAGGAGGAGTATAATTGTTGCGCAGTGATGCATTAAATAGGGCTAACAAAATCAAGAAAAGAACTGTTGTCGTTTTAATGAGCGCCGGCTGTCAGGCCTACATTATGATTTGACTTGTCTTGATATTCACATTTCATGTCGTTTTAACGAGCACCGGCTGTCAGGCCTATACTATGATTTGACTTGTCTTGATATTCACATTTCATGTCATTTTAACCCATTTCATTTGAAATGTTAATATTTGTGTTTATTTTGAAAGAAAATCAACACTTACATATATCATCAGTGCTACAGTTTTAAAAATTATTCATCATGTTTAACTAGGCTTGCGCGATATTTCGAATTAATCGTGAAGTTCGATTAATTTTTAAAATCGCGATTTTTACGATGTAATGGAGGAAAAATCAAAAAATCGTCAAAAATTTCATGTTTGTTTAAAATCTGGTGTGTACTTTTCCGTCACATTTTACCAGTACATGAGTACAATTATAATCGATTAACGCCTGTGTTCATTGTGTTTATATCCCATGCACGTGTCGAATAATTACTAATCACAACACAAAGCGCTACGATAAACAAGCTAACAATAGCGAGGTAACAGCTTGATCATTGATAAAACCAGCCAATTACTCCGTCAAATCGCCATATAATTTTCTTTCTTTCGCTACAGACCCTGAGTCTGTCGTGAAATACCAAGTACATACTTAGTTGCAGAGTGTTTGGCAATAACCAGTGAACATAATTCTTTTTAATTCTAGAGTTAGCAATTTCAGGCGGTGTAAAAATTTTTGCTTTTTGATTCGGTTGTCATGTATAATTTAAGAAAATAAAGCAACAGCATTACAGATTGTTGTATTTTGAACTGTGCGTTCTGTTGATTACTCTTAAATACATCGTACATTCTGAAAGCAACTATAAATTGCACTATAGGACGAGTTTACGCCGTTACACTTGTACCTACTCAAAGCTACCGTCCTCATTCGTATCTCGCGAAGCCACGCCTCCATTTTTAGATTGCTACCGTCCTATGTATGTGGATTAGAGCTGGGCGGTCTGACGGTAGTACCGTGAGGACCGCGGTATACCGTGAACCGATACCGTTGGCATTTCCAAATACCGTAAATACCGTCCATAATGTTTGAGCAATATTTGAAAAATATATTCATAAAATCTGACTTGACCAAGGGTATATAAGTGCTAATAGTGCCAAAAATACAGGCATCCCTAACTATTAGCCGAGTTGAGGTGAAAGGGTCGTTGGAAAAACAAACATCAAGACGTCAATTACAAAATAATGACAGGCAGAATTGTATGTCAAACGTATGTCTTGAAAGTCTCACCGTAAAATTGCTTTATTTAAAACATCTAAACTAATTCTCTGGCCGTCCGCCGGTAGTAATTACACTATAATATATTCCCTATTGCCATTTCTATTATTTGTAATTTATTACTCCAAGCATTTTGTCACCGAACAAACACGCTACGCTAGAATAACAAATAACATACAAACTGCGTGCTATTCAAACACAACAGCAATCTCTCAAAGACGTATCTGATTGGTTGTTCATGAACTAGACCGTGGGAAAATACATTACTATGCTGAATTTATCAATGAAAATTTACTAAAACATAGTATTTGCTCGCGCCATTTTGATCATGTGCTAATTTATTAACAACGAGCAGCGTTGAAGTTGTTATTTTGTATTTTTCTGGCTTGTTTTAAGAAATTTATTTAAGGATTAAATCCAGTTTAAGTAACGACACCTAAAAATTATAGTGTTTTAATTTTTTTGTAATTAACTTTTCAACTGGCTACACGTCGGATGTTCGCAGAAATAGCTTTTTTACACGCATTGTTCACGTGAAGCATGGCAAGTAACGAGTCTGCACATCGGGTACTCGGTAATTATCAGAAGCTTTGGAATCGGCTATATTCAATGTCATGTTATATGTATGTGTGTAGGCCTGTTTTCGCGAGTAACAGAATATACGACTCCAACAGAAATAAAAGAGTACAACACTCACCCAGTGTAAATACTCACGGATTTTGTCTGGACTCTATTTATCAAAGCGCTCGTATGTTTTTATAGTGGTTAATAAAACAACAGACCAACCCGCAAGGGGGGTCTGTGGGGGGGGTTGTTATTACACCACAAAAGCATCCATTACCGTTCAATCACTACTTGCTAAACCCGTAGATTTGGTCAGTGCCCCCTGTCCACATAAGGTGGGAGGAGATTTGAGAATCAATAAACCAGGATAAAAATCAAATCAATCTTATCCCTATGTTATTAACATAACATATTAGTGTATTTAGCTCAATCACAACGTGATTAGCAAATAAGAACAAGTTGAACTTAAAGAAATAACTAAAAACCAAAAGAAGACTCACCATTTCTCACCGACGCAGTCTTTTAACGAAATGGTGAAAAGTGATTGGTAAATAGTCTTCGGCTTTTTTGGTTAACAAACAAGGATAAATTAAATCAATCTTATCCAAATGTTAACAACCTAACCTAATATAGCATTTAGCTCAATCACACCGTGATTAGCAAATACGACCAACTTGAACTTAAAGAAATAACTAAAAACCAAAAGAAGACTCTCCCCCTATCTCACAGACGCATAGTCCTAACGAAAATGGTGGGAAGTACTTGGTAAATACTCTTCGGCTTTTTTAGTTAACAAACAAGGATAAAATTAAATCAATCTTATCCAAATGCTAATAACGTAACCTAATAGTGCATTTAGCTCAATCACACCATGATTAGCCTGCACTCTGGTCTTTGAGTTAAAAGGATGTAAGGTGTATTCACATTTCCCTCCTGCTACCTGCATGATCTCATCTAAAGACGATCCCTCAAAAAGAGCGAAAGAAGTAGCCATACCTCTAACGTCATCGGCTTTAATAAGGGAGAGATTAATTTGATCCGGTGAGGCTATCTCATAACAAGGATTAAGTATTCTCTCAAAATCCATCTGACAATCGAAGAATTTGAGACCGGCTTAGATAAATTTTCCTCGTAGGAAAAACATAAATGAGATGGATCGATTCTTATAACATCTGATCGCTGATTGAAGGTTCCTAATGCCCTAATAGGACACCAAAATTTTTCGGATGGCGACAGACGAAAAAGATTTTAAAATGATCGGACTAGCAGGATAGCGGTTAGTGCTAATTATAGATAAAAAATTCCTTCTGGGATATCAAAGCCGTCTCCTGAAACTATAAATCTCTCCTTTTCAGCAGAAAGAGCATGAATCTCTTGAACGCCTTCTAGCAGAGGCTGTAGCAACAAGAAAAAACAGCTTTGACAATTAAAAACAAAACCAAGCTTACTACTGGTAGAAGAAATAGGTTCAAAATGGCGCCCTGCCAAAACTTGAAGAACCAAAGCCCAACTCCAGGAAGGAAAAGACTTAGCAATCGGAGGACGAATATTACTTAGACCTCTAATAAAGCTATTAAGTCTTAGTATCCTTGACATCGGCATACAGAAGACAAGGAAGGGATGACACCAGAGAACATCTATACTCCCTGAACGTAATAACTGACAAATGAAAATACCCAAACAGATAAGGTAAAAAATCTAATAATTTGGGTATCGAACCAGAATCGGGCACGAAACCTTGGTCTGAACATCATTCACCTAAAGTTTTAAAATCGACCCTTGTAAACTCAACGGGTCGAATCCCTTCTGGCAGAGTCAATCATTTCCTGATATCAGAAGAAACCTTATTCTCGAGGACTTCAGACTCGAGATTCTCCAGACACACAGACTAAAATTTATTGGATTTGGATGCACACAAAGACCTCTTACTTAAGATAGAAGATCCTGGTATACTGGAATAAGAAGAGGGAAATCTACCAGAAAATCTAGAAGGTCTAAAAACCAAATCCTCTTTGGCCAACAGGGAGCTATCAGAAGAATTTCGCAAACCTGATCCTTGACCCTCTTCAAAACTAACTGAATCAAAATCATTCGAGAGAAGGCATAGGCGAACATTCCTGTCCACTACTGAGACAGAGCATCCACCCCCCCCCCACCCCAAGGGGTTGACTGTCCAGAAAAGGAGACATGTAAGAGAAGATCTGAGCATTCAGAGAGGCCGCGAACATCTCTACTAGAGGACAATCCATAAGACTAAACCTCATTCCTCCTTCTAAAAATGAAAGAAAAAACCCATGGCCATGACTGAACGAATCGAGATTTAGAAGCCTAACAGACAATCCGACCAGTGCACAGAAGCCTGGATCTACTTTCCAATGAATAGCCTCTTCTATAGACTCCCTAACAATCATAGACAAACAACAACCCCTCTAAAGCTAATAGCTTCTAATAATAATGAACAGAAAACCGTTTTGGAAGAGGAGACTACATAGAAGGATTCTAGATCCAGGAATATCTAGCCCCTTTTAATGAGGGTCCCCCCTTAAAGAAGAGTCAAACTTACTATATGCTAAAGAGGAGTGCTCATAGAAAACACATAGATTACATATGCCAAAAATCCTGGCCTATATCAGAACGCTTATACCTCACTAAATAGGTAACTCACGTTTATTATGGATATTTTAATAATACCGCTGGGTCATTCCATCTCATATCACCCAAGGGCGGAAATGGCACCGACACCAATATTGACTAAATTTTGTCTATGTATTATGTCTGTCACAAGAAACAAAAATATTAATTTTTATCGCGATCTGCCCAACCATTCAAGAGTTATGGCCCTTTAAAAGTTGTGAAAAATCACAAAAAACTTTAAAAATGTCCGAACAGCAAAACTTCAAACAACTATATCTTTTGAACTAGTGGACCGAATTGGTTGTAATTTGTGTCATTTGCAAGGGAATAACACAAGGATTCTAAATATGTGATCAGAATGAGAATAGGACTAGGTTTATATATGATGACCTTTTGACCTTTGATTTGACCTTGAATTTGACCTTGTGGGCAACCTGCGAATAAAAAATTTGATATGACAAATTACACCTATACATGTTTTGTACATTATGTTAAAATTTAACAGGTATAATGTTCCTAGTTTTTGCACATTTTATTTATGAAAATGGCATGCACCAGTAAAAGAACAAAAATGAATGTGTTTTTGTTCTTTTACTGGTGCATGCCATTTTCATAAATAAAATGTGCAAAAACTAGGAACATTATACCTGTTAAATTTTAACATAATGTAGAAAACATGTATAGGTGTAATTTGTCATATCAAATTTTTTATTCGCAGGTTGCCCACAAGGTCAAATTCAAGGTCAAATCAAAGGTCAAAAGGTCATCATATATAAACCTAGTCCTATTCTCATTCTGATCACATATTTAGAATCCTTGTGTTATTCCCTTTCAAATGACACAAATTACAACCAATTTGGTCCACTAGTTCAAAAGATATAGTTGTTTGAAGTTTTGCTGTTCGGACATTTTTTACGTTTTTTGTGATTTTTCACAACTTTTAAAGGGCCATAACTCTTGAATGGTTGGGCAGATCGCGATAAAAATTAATATTTTTGTTTCTTGTGACAGACATAATATATAGACAAAATTTAGTCAATATTGGTGTCGGTGCCATTTCCGCCCTTGGGTGATATGAGATGGAATGACCCCGCTTACTCTGAATGGAGAGCAAAAAGGGTGATATCAGAATAGCCTAACTTATTAATAATGCTAAACACTCTGCAAAAATTATAGATAATATTATTTACAGAGATTTAACCAGAGATTGTGGCAAACCAAAACCCCATAGTAAGTCTTTGGGAGTGCTTAGAGTCAAGATATAGCCAAATCATGTGCCCGAGATCTACATGAACTACGGGAAAGTCACTAGTGATGACCGTCATCACAATTCGATGAATAGCATACATGACAAGTCACAAGGTCCTGATAAGAGAACTATGGCCCACATTAGACTATCTAATTTAAACATCGTATAACAATGGAGATTTAATAAAAAATTGTATTGAATACATCAACGGTTGCCTAGCCGCTCGGGCTTGCTGATAAATTAGATATCCTAAACAATTCCATATTTATGCCACGAGGCAGAAACTTAAAAGATTTTAATAAATTTATTGATTCTTATATTCATAATCTTAGCATCAATAATTTCATCTTTGTACTAACAAATGCCATTGTGTTAGAAATCCCCAAGAAAGATTGAACACTGATACTAGATATTAACTGATTGAATACTGAATTTTGCAGACGACATATCACAACTGTAATATCTCTGGACTTGGAAAGATTTAGAAAACATTTTGACCGAAATAGTTGGTGGATGCTTAAATCCAAAGATTCTCGTCCGCTCTTCCCCCCTCCAGCGCAACCCCAACCCCACTCCAACCGGCCCGCCGCCAACCCCCAGACAACAACCTCAACGAGCAAAAACCCAAGACTCACCGAATAATCCGGGAATAATCTGACCGAAAATTGCCGGTGGCATCACCAACAACCTTCAGCCAAACTGCCCCCAAAATACCCAGCAAATCCCGAGCCCCGCCCCCCGAAACCCCCGTCCGAAGGCCCGCAGCAACCCAGTCAAAATAGAGCAAAATTTACGCTATAAAAGGAAAACTCACCGAAACTATGTCAATGCAGAAGAATCCGACTCATATTCCTCCTTCCTGCCCCTTTATCCGATTGATTATCCTTTCTAAGCTAATAATGTACTTGTAGACATTAATCCTGTACTCATAATGATCCTATGAAACCTTTACTGAACCTAATTCTTTTCAGCGACTGACGAAATTATACTACGATTTACTTAAGAATCAGGGAGATCCCGTCCACAAATAAACTCCCTTTGGTTAAATAAATATGTCACCCTGCCGACATAAGAGGTAAAAGGAGCGAGAAAAAACGCTGAATGGCCCGAAGACAACTGGCCATCTAAAGTTGGATGAAAGCAAAAATCGTATCAAAATAATGCGTAGAATACCACCTGACTTATCGGCTTATGAAATGCGCATAGAAAATAATCTGCAACAAAATCCCATACGGTAACCAGTCAGGAGAGTCTTTAATTACGCTGAAATTGTCGCTGATAAACGAATAGATGTCTGAATAGACTACCATTCCAAGAGAGACTACAAGACTGGCAATGACTTGGAATGACTATTTTCAGCAATTTAACATTCCCAATATTAAACAAAAACTGAAATAAGACTAATTCTTAGGCAAGAAGATGACTAGATTCTAGGAATGCGGATATGGAAAAAGGGAAACGGAAATGCATAAACCCGGAAGTATACTACCGGAAACTGATCAAAATCCTACAACCCGGATGTACAGAATTACCGGAAGAGGAAGCTGAAAACCCGGAAATGGATGAACATGTAATGCCGGGTAAAACCGGAAATGACCCTATCCCCGGCTGTACGAAATCCGGATGTGGAAAAAAGGAAAAAGAAATGGATAAAACCGGAAGTAGACTACCAGAACTGATCAAGATCCTACAATCCGGATGTACAGACTAACCGGAAGAGGGAACTGAAAAAACGGAACCGGAAATTGGTGAACAATGCAATGTCGGATCCAACAGACCCGGATATGCATTCTTCCAGAAGCTCTCATGAAACCGGAAATGGAAATCGGAATTACATCCAGGTCTGACCGACCCGGAAGTACACTTCTAATACCGGAAGCGGAAGTAAACTGACTAGTGTCCACCCCGGAACCGGAAACGCCTCTACCAGAATTCGGAAAATAAAAAGACTCCGGATATCCGGAATGGCCGGAAGCGCTAAAAGACCCGGAAACGGAAGTAGACACTAGACCTCTAGGACCCGGATGTCCTACATAACCGGAAGACAGACCGGAAGTTACCGAAACGGAAGTGTTAACCGGATCTTGCCGACCCGGATCACCCCCCCCCCCCCAAAACCGGAAGTCCTTCCGGAAACGGAAGCTACCGAAGCCGGAACCGGATCTTGACGACCCGGATGTCTCGCTAAACCGGAAGTCCGGCCGGAAAAAGAATGAGAATCGTAAAACGGAAGTAACCGGAATTAGCAAGACTATGTAACAACCTCTCCACAATGGGCGCTTTCGAGACTACTTTAACCACCGGAACCACCGTTACATTGGCATTTTCATAAGTACTAGCCTTATGGACGCCAGCTTCCGCCGACGCCACCACTGCTTGAAGGTTATGCCCGTCACCTTCTAGTCTAACGTGGATTTTCTGTGGTGCACCCTCCGAGCACACATTCAAGAGCTTAGATGCTCTTGTCTTCTGCTTTTTTCGGCGATTCCATCACCTGTCTAGAGGACAGGGGGACCGGCTTCCCATTTGCGGGAACGCCCGCTAGCCTTCGGGCTATCCTCGGAGCTTGACGAGCACTCCTTCCTTTTTGCCTCTTATTGCAGAAGAGATCCTTTCATCAAGTGATTTCGTCAAAACGGTGGCAAACGACTCAAACCTAGCAAAGAGCGCCATCACGGCGTCCGAATTTCCCGATGAATTTCCCCCCTCCGTTGCTACCGATAACGGAACAGAGGTTGAAGCAAAGGACACCGCCCTTGTCTTGCTAGCAACGGAGGAAGGGGAAGGACGACCAGAGGCAGCGATTGTTAGACCGACAAATCTTTAAAGAACGCTTTCGCTACCGAAAACCGGCCACCCTTTACAAATCACACACATAGCATTAGTAGTACAGGACACTTCGCACAAACGTGCCCGGCGAATCGAGTGATGACGATCACATTTTGCCGACGAACATTTAGTCTTATCTGACCTTTTCGCTAACTCTTACAAACGAAAAAACGTAACAATGAAGCATACCGCTCAAACTCTCACACAAGAGACACCCTTCAACTCAGTTCTAACGGCGGGAAAATTCAAATTTCCTTACCAGAAACTTTCAAGGGATTTTAATATAATCCTTATAATGCACTAGAAATAACTTCGTTACAGGCTCTATATATGGACTGGACATTATCAATGATGATGATGATTTAGGATAGGCATAACAATCAAGATACCACGAAGCAAAAACGATCTTCGCGAAAACCGGTAATATATAAATTCGTCTATAAGATACCATATAAACACAATTATACTCCTAGACGTAACTTAGGGAGGATTGACTTCATATTGGGCATATTGTTCCGAGATATAAAGTCAAAAGGTATCACTGCCACAGCGCAAAACACAAAAACTTATATAAATATTTTTAGACAACTATTCTGCATGCAGAATAATTGAAAAGTGAATCTGTTTCCTATTCGGGCTCTGATGCGCATGCGTGAGCGCGCATAGCGACAAGCGTCACTATGAGGTGAGTATAGACTGGTGCCAGTCTATACCTGATGGTAGGCTGGAGGTGGGACTCAACCAGTAGCCTGGTTGAGGGTCCATAGGAATAGGATTAGGCATGGGGAGGTGTGTATGCAGGCATAAAAATCTTATTCTGATAGCAAAATGCAAATAATTGATTTAGCTAGTAGTGATTGAACGGTAATGGATGTTTTTGTGGTGTAATAACAACTAAACAGTCGCAATAGCCATGTTTTTCTTCTCTAAATCAGGAAGCCGATTTATTTATTTTACATTTTTTTTTTTTTTTAAATCAAATTATTCTTATTTCTTCTTCATCTTCTTATTATTATTTTGTATTTTTATTATTCTTTTTAAAACGAAATCTTTTGATAATTTATTCGTATTCTTCTTATTCTTATTTTATTTTATTATCTAATGAGTTTGTTATTTTCGATCATAGCTTTTCTATTCATCCTCGTAGATTGTTCAATCTACAAGCGGGCGCCATCCGGCAACGCAATACGGGATCCGTGTTTTAGCGCGGACTCGGTGGTGACGTGAGTCGTCAACCGAAGCGAGAAGATACGAAAAAACTAAATGTACGCGCAGACAAACGTGCTTGTTGTTTACTTTGAATAAAATGAAGACTGAATGGTTTAAAGAGAATAATTCACTAAACTATTTACGTCAATCTGATGTTGCCGATCTATTTTTATTGACTGCAGTTTGTTTCGCACATATATCCAGTTTTCGTGTAAAAAAAGGCGTGTTAAATATGGACCGTTTTGGCGGAAAATCCAGACAGGAATCGATAGGCAGATGTTAGAGACGCAGTAGTAGACTGCGGCTCTTCATAGACTACAATCATCTATGCATATATAGTGTGACACAGATCAACTTCTAACTAGGCTTGCATGATTATCCGATATTATCGAAAATCACAATTTTTTTTCCAGCCATGATTTTTTACGATGATTTTGAAAAAATCGAACTATCGCAAACATTGTATTGTCACATCGTATTCGGCCTATTTGTCATATGTTTGTAGTGTAGCCTTCTATTATGGCAAGCTGTTCAATTCCACAGCCACATCTTTGCGAGAGGGGTGGGCTTTAATTATATTACCTTTTGCGTTTTGCCACTTAGAAATGTTTTAATCCATTTTACTACCTGACTGCTTATCACATAGCTGTGTAGGCGTTGACGGAGAATGCATTACAATAATGTTACTGTAGTAAGTGCAATGAATTGTGGGAAGTTGTTTGGAGACCGAATACCATGCAACATGATCATACGACGTGTTAGAAAATGGGGAACAGTACCACGAAAACTAATTTCCTTTTTACTTTCATTGTGCAGAATTTTTAAGTGAGTTCAAGAGGTCGTTATTTCATCGTATGTTATTGATTTGATAGTTTAAAACATGATATTTAGGTTTCATACAAAAAGATTGCAGAATAATTAATGTTTTACATTTTTAAAACAATTTCAGACTTGTTTTGATTTTTTCACAAATGGCGCTCGGGTTTCCATTGTTGCCAGATTAGGATAGTCACAGGCCCTTGAATTTTCGTCCATCCATCCCTCTACCACATATTCCCCCTACTATATACATAAATATACAAAAGGTGTGAAACCTTCATCTGCGGGCACAATTGTCAGGAAGCTGATTGGTTGGTTTGTTGTCAAAATCCGCTGACATCACGTTTCTGACCACAAACCAACCAATCAGCTTTCTGACAGTCACAATGGTGTCCACAGATGAAGGTTTCATACCTTGTGTATATTATATATAGTAGGAAGGATATGTGGTAGAGGGATGGATGGATGGACGAAAATTCAAAGGCCTGTGGTATAGTATACACATCTGGGAGATTTTTGGGACTTCTTAGGATATTTCTGAGGACTCCGGCTGTGTTCAGCCTCTATGTCCGCATCTTCTTCCATTAAAAATGTTCCACGTTCCTGACTTCCCGGCATCCGATATTCGGCCGTGAAATCAAATTTAATGGCTTGTTGCTCCCAAAATTTATCTAAGGCCACTTCAAAGGCGAAGACAGATTTACAATGTACTATGGAGCCAGGAAAGCTATTCCAAATATCTACCACTCTATTTGTAAACATATATTTCCTAATGTCCGTTCTAATATGGTGCTTGGACAGTCTCAAGCTATGGCCTCTTGTGCCTATATTTTTTGCCAAAGACAGCATCCCTCAGATGCTTCAGGATCATATATCTCATGGGTGAGTTTATAGACATCTATCATGTCTCCTCTCATCCTTCTGTACCGCATTGGGGGCATTTTCAGTCTCGTCAGCCTATCTATATAGCTCATGTTGCTTAATGCTGGAACTTGTTTGGATGCTCGCCGTTACACAGCACATCTCTGGAAAGACTTGGCATGCTTCCGGAGTGAGCTGAGGTGTCCTGTTGGGCACGGTGATAGAAGATATTGCTTCCAAAAGAGGCGGTCCCTTCCAATCTGATTGTGCTCGGAGTGCTCAGTGGAGCACTTCTCACTAATTAACATGTTAATTTACTGTCTTGACCTGGAGGCATGACAACTTCTTTTAGCATTATTAATCTAGCTATTATGAGCTGTGCTGCAGTCTAACTATTCAAGGCACCTGTTCACCGGAACAGAACATCAAATGTAAATCTGTATAGGAATAATAATAATAATAATAATAATAATAATAATAATAATAATAATAATAATAATAATAATAATAATATGGTAGTATATAACAGATGAGTCCCCCCCCCCTCCCTCTCCTACCCTCCATCCCTTTATGTTCATGAAAGTAATTGTCCTGTTTTACTGTTGTATCCTACATATGTATTCATGTACTGTTCATATAGTATCACGTAATATATATGTTTGTTTATGTTACATCCTATTATATATGTACGAAAATAAATAATCTTGAATCTTGAATCTTGAGTACATTTTCTATTAGGGCTACATCCTATTTCAGATAAGGGTTCCACACACATGCATACTCTAGGTGAGGTCTCACCAGGGCCTGGAACCGCTGCTTAAACATTTCCTCATCTAAGTAAGTGAATGTTCTTCTAATTAGCGCCATAATGCTGTTCGCCTTGTTAACTTGGGCTTGAATGTGGCTTGAGAAGGTTAAGTTCATGTCTACTGTGACCCCAATGTCCTTTTCCAGTTGTGTGTTCTCAAGATTTACTAGTGTCCGGTTTGCTTGTAGAGGTGGTAGCACTTCTCATCTGGGTGTTTTCCTCCCTTGCTCTCTACCGTCATTACTTTGCATTTGTTTGTGTGGAATCTCAATAGCCACGTGTTTGACCACACCTGAAGGGAGTCCAGATCCTCTTGCAACTCAATTTCATCTTTCTTGCATCTGATTTGCTTGTAGATTTTTGTGTCATCTGTGAAGAGATAACATGTAGATCTTACAGGCTCAGGAAGATCATTAAAGGACAATTCCAGGATGATAAAAAGTGTGCTTTATTTGAAATATTATTACATGTTTAATGAAATTGCGCCAGAATAATAACTAGATAGAAATAGCGTAACCAACTATCGCTAGATAAAGTCGGTAAAATTGACAATTTTTCGCACATCGGGGCGCTGCCATTTTATCGCATCTAGCGACACCAGCCCCGCACCACCGCTATTGCTATGACTGGAGGAGCGAGGCCAATAGATGCAGGTATATATTTTAAGGAAGTACACGTAAATGATTATAGCAAACGAACCGCTGAAGCGATTCCAGTATTTCTAGGATCTATAAATAGGTGCTGACCTCAGGATTAATATGATATAGTGGATGTTAATATCGGACAAGAGGTTCAAAAGACTGGAATAGATAAAAAATTATTCATCTAAGATTCGATCTGAGAATCCTTTTTTCGGTACAATTCAGCATGAGATGGTTTTTGTCTCGCAGACTATCTTTGCGTATTGTCATTAAATCGGAGTGTCTTTAACGCTGAAAGAAATGGTTATTTGCCTGACCAATTATAATTTTGCTCACGTAAATATTGCCAGAGTTATCACCAAATGAATTAACATTTTGACATAAAATCTGGGAACTTTCATCACCGATCAATATTGCCAGGCAAGCTGTAGTAATTTCAATAATTAAGATATTTCGATGGAAATTTCCGATTATGTGATAACATTCTAAAGCTTCGTCAAAGCAAATTCTGGCATTGTAGCTCTAATACTCATTCTGATATGGGATGATGGATAGAGCGCATCCTGAAATTTTTGTTTGAAATTTTGCTGGCGTAGTATATCCCGCAGAGTGTATCTTTTGAACCACTAGGCCGATTCTAACATCCCTAGCATTGGATAAACCTTCGAATTTGCAGCTACGGGTAGGTATCAGAATTATTACAATCGGTTCTGTGGTTCCAGCAATATTATCATATCATATGTTTTCTTGGAATAAATATTTACACTGCCTGCGACACACGCTATGACGGTATCTTGAGTCGGCTGAGTAATTTGACAATACCGTGCTGTCAAGTGCACCACTTCATTTAACCCTTATCGCATGGTGTAAAATGCGTAATAGCCTACTTACAGAGATAGTGCCGAGGTACATTTTGAAAAGGATGTCGCTGAAACGTGTTGCTGGCGTGCACAGCAATGACTTACAGCAGCATTGTTACCAAAATGAACACATTCTGATAGGATAGAGAAAATGGAATCTCAGTGGTCTAGGAGTTAACGATTCCCCACCGACTTCGGATACTAGAATTACTTGAAAAACTCACTAGCTTAACTGGACAATGTCATAACGATTACAAATTAGCACATGTTAGGCCTCCATACATATACATATTTACTGTACAGTCTTCGTGCTCAGCAAAGATAGCGTTGGTGCGGGGATGACCTCAGGATCTCGTGAAATCTCGCTCTCATTGCAAGAAAATGGCGCCGCCCGGGAGATAAAATAATCCCATGTTTGCGATGGTATAATTACTCGTATTATTTGTCTATTGTTTTTATTTCGGATCCAATATGTTAGTCATATAATAGTCTTTAAAATAAAGTACACTTTTACCAATCCCGGAATTGTCCTTTAATGCATATCACAAACAAGATAGGCCCTAACACACTGCCATGTGGGATTCCACTTGTTACTGGGTGGTTTTCTGAACATGTCCGTTGACCACGACGCATTGCTTGCTGTTTGGAAGAAAGTCCTGTACCAATAGTATCATACATTCGCTTAGACCATATTTTCTCAGCTTGATGATGAGTTGCCTATGTGGGACGGTATCGAACGCCTTCATAAAGTCCATATATATGGCATCTATTTGTCCCACTTTGTCCACCACTTTTGTCCATTCATCAAGTGCCTTTAGTAGTTGCAGTGCTGTTGATCCTCCTTCCATAAAACCAAATTGTCTTTTGCTGAAGAATTTGTTTCTCTTCATATGTTCTATTATTTCTGACCGTACTAGCTTTTCCATTAGTTTACACAATACACTTGTCAGGCTTACTGGTCTGTAATTTCCAGGCTCAGATTTGGCCCCCTTTTTGTAAATTGCTGTGATGTTGGCTGTCTTCCACTTGTCTGGTACTATCCCTTTATCTATAGATTTGTTAAATATAATAGTCAATGGCATGCACACACTCTCTTTTAGCTCTGCTAATGCTTTGGGATGTACTCCATCTGGACCAGGTGATTTGGTTTTGTCTATTCCCTTTAGTATTTTCAGCACATCATCCTGGGTGAATGTTTGTCTTGGAATTCAAATTCTGGTTTTAGTTTCTGGGATTCTGGTACTGGACCATCTGGTTCGCACGTAAAAACGCTAGTGAAAGAGTCTGCATGTACATTAGCCTTATCTATGTCTTCACTAGCAATCTGAGTTATCCCATCTTTCAGAACAACCTTTAGTTCTGAGATGCCACTTTTTACTTTCCTCTTTGAGCCTACATATTTCCAAAATTTCTTGGGGTTAGCTTTGGCATTCCTGGCTATCTCCCTTTCATTATCTCGCTTAGATTTACGTATTAGCCCTTTAACTTGGTTTCTCACTTTAGTATATTCTCTATGCTTCTCTTCATCTCTTGTTTCCAGGAATCTTTGCCAACATCTGTGCTTCCTTTTTATTTTAGTCCTAATATCTTCATTAACTTGTATATGTCGATATCTGGATGCTTTACTGTTTCCACCTTTGATCTTTGGGATATGCTTTTCCTTGGCAGTGTTAAACCTTTCAAGGAAAGTGTCCAGTACTGTATTTGGATCATCTGCTTCTAATAATTTCTCCCAATCAAGCACTAGGTCTGCATTCATATCCTCATAATTACCTTTGAAAAAATTCCACCTCTGTATTATTGCATCTTGGCTGACTTTGCAGTTGATAAGTAAAGGTAATTACACAGTGGTCGCAGGCTCCCAATGGACTTCGGTATTCAATTTCTTCTACTAATTCGTCATTTGCAAAGATAAGATCAAATATACTTGGTTCATTGTTCCCTCTACACCTCGTGTACTCCTTGACATGCGGGTATAGATAGCAATCCCTTATACATTCAATGAATGATTCCCCATCCGAGTCATTTTTTACCGACCAGTCTTTCCAATTTATATTTGGATAATTAGAATCCCCTAAAATCATGATATGTTTGAACTTCTTATTTGTATTCAAAATATTTCTGAGCATTTTCTTCAAATCCTCCAAATTTTCTGCAGTGCCGCTGGGGTTCTTATATATATATATATATATATATATATATATATATATATATATATATATATATATATATATATATATATATATATATATATATATATACAATCCACCAGTAAATTATCATTCCCCAGTAGTGCAATCTTG
The DNA here is from genome assembly GCA_034401795.1 of Chaetoderma sp. LZ-2023a. Taxonomy (NCBI): domain Eukaryota; kingdom Metazoa; phylum Mollusca; class Caudofoveata; order Chaetodermatida; family Chaetodermatidae; genus Chaetoderma; species Chaetoderma sp. LZ-2023a. The sequence continues at coordinate 18,096,483 of CM067363.1, read as the reverse complement.
ACCCAGATAGCTTCTTGGAAGTTTTCATCAACTCTGTATTCGACATCGTGTAGTGATTCATTTCTATACAATGCAACTCCTCTGCGTTTTGATGTTTCCCAGTCATTGACAAACAAGTCATATCCGTCTATTTGTAATTCTGGTTTGGGTGGCAGGTATCTGCAATTCTTTGGACATACTTATTTTATTCCAATTATATCTGTTGCCCCATCCCCATGAATCCTAACCTTAAGCGCTTCTATTTTATTTAGAAGACAGTCTGCATTTGAATATGCACACTTCAGCAAAGTCAATCTTCTAGTATCCTGGTTACACATATTTACAACATTTGCATGTAGACTATTTACATTTCTATTTACACTTGTCTCATTCTGATCTAGTTTTCTTTTGCTCCTTTCCAAATTGTCACCACTTTTCGTTCCTAGGGTGGTCCTCGGACTGTGTATTTGAAGTCCCCCGATATGTTCTCAGCATTCAACTTTTTCATTTCTTCGAGCTTTTCCTTATTGGCTGCTCTCCCATTTTGTGTCATATCATGAGTGATACTCACTCTCTTCAGCTTCTCATCTGCATGTGCCAGATTTCTGATATGTTTCATAAAGTGCCCCTTTGCCTTCTCATCTTCAAATTTTACTTTCAATGGTCTTAACTTTGTAGGCTTAGAGCCGCTTTTATCCCTCTTGCCTAGTCGCACTAAATTGGTTACGGCTTCCTCTTGTGATTTTAGAGCTTTGCACAGCTCACCTACAAGCCGTTTGTCTTCTGCTTTTCTCACTTCAGGATTTTCTGCCTCAGATTCTTCACAGTTATGTATTATGATGTTACATTTCCTAGGTTCACTCTGACGTAACTCTGCTCTCTTTTTACACTTCCACACAGTCAACTCCTTCTATATTTCGCCGCTTCATAATCTTGGACTCCTCAATCAGAGCTCTCACCCTGTTCTCATCTGTGTTGCTTTGCATCTCCACCTCTAGCTTGTCTACTCTTTGTTCCATTTTACTCAGGAAGGCCTGACATCTCTCCTCTATTTCTTTCTCCATCTTCAGATTTCTGATAGCCTTTTCCTCACATGGAGGGCAGTACCAGTGGAAATCAGACCTTTTCATTAACAATGTGTGCTCCGCTAGAGACAGGTTTAGGAACTTTCTGCAAAAGTACTTATCACAATACTCGCATTCTAATATCTCTGACTTCTCGTCAATGAAGTTGACTTTACACATCTCGCATGACCAGCCTGGCTGCACCTCACTCCCAGATGCTGTGCGTTTTGCCGTTGTGACTTCACCTACTTTAGCAGACATTTTAAGCTTGTTGCTGTTTATGGGACTAGCCTTCTTTCAGCTATACCCTATATAGTATGCAGTTCAAATTTTCTGTCGCGAGCTGCTATGTGCCACCTACGACAGTAATTTAGATTCTATCCTTGAATTTATATTCTTAGCTATCCGCCGTGAGCTGCGATGTGCCACCTACGACATGGTATGTGCAATGCACTTATTTCGCTTGTTATCGTGAGCTGCTGTGTGCTGCCTACGATAGATAACAATTTATATTAACAATATTTACCCCAAATTAGTATACAGATAAAACTTACTTACCACACCTCGGCTTAGTGTCTCACTCATTTGAAATTCCAGGTTTCCTCCTCAGCCTCACTTTGACTGGTTTCTAATCCACTTCTCTCTTTATTCCTTATTACATAAGAGCATGTGTTCACAATCTTATCGAAAATCAGTGCATTTAGCTCATCATCCAGGTGTACGCCGTCCTTCAGGTGGGAATAGTCGTACCTTTTTTAGTACTTGTTGTATCGCTTTCTCTTCCTTGCGTAGTGCTTAATGGTATTCCTTTGTAGTTCTTTATGAAGATTTATTGCAAAGGCCCCCCCTTTGCTCTGGCTGATGATATGGTGTGCTGATTTATTTCTGCGAGGTTTTTCTCTAATTTCTGTTGCTGGTTCGCTATCTCTTCAGCTGAGAACAAGCTCCGTCTAAGTTTCCTCTTCTTTTTGTTGTAGCTGGGTGTTTGCGGCAGCGATGTTGGGATGACGCTTGTTATAATCAGTTCATACCCCCATTCACTAGTATATCTGCAGATTTCATCAATTGTCTTCTTGACTTTCTCTACCGTCTTCGGATGTGGCTGGTAGCAGATCTGCATCCCAACCAATATGATAACGCTTTGATGAAAAGGCTACATACCATGCCAATGAATACAATTGATATATTGTGATATGGGTAGAGGCATCTGAGTTCTCTAGTTTTATGTCGCAGCTGCGTAAAAAGATCTTCATATGTTGCACCTCCTATACTAGTCTCGCTCACCATGGCATGCTCTCTCCTGACTTTGCTTCTTTTGATATGCTGGCCAAGTCCTCTTCCCCTGGAGCTCGAGAATGTTAACAGACAAGAGACCATTGACACAGATGTGTACAGATACAGATAAATTTAATGGTGATCAAGAGTATAGATTCAGTAGAAAACTTTTCTTCTCAACTTCTGCTAGTCCATAGCGTGAGCTGCTTTGTGCCGCCTACTCTGTGGACTAATAAATCTATGCGTGAGCTGCTGTGGGCCGCCTACGCAATAGAGATATATACTACTCCAGTCCTACCACATAGCCTTGAGGGACTGATCCTAAAGCAGTCTGAGATCGAAAAGGTGGAAGATTTCTACAAGGCCAATCTAATACGTATGCAGCATCTACCTGCCAGTTGTGCGAACGCTGCAGCCTACTTGCTGCTTGGAGCACTACCAGTGGAAAGCCAAATTCACAAAAGGATTCTGACCTTTCTTGTGAATGTGCTACACAGAGAGAATTCCATTGAACGTGAGATAATTGAAAGACAATTAGCCATCAAGGCAGCAGGGTCCTCTAGCTGGGTAATGATAGCAAATCAGATGCTACAGAAGTATGGCCTGCCGGATGCATATAGTCTTCTGAAGAACTTGCCAAGTAAGGGAGTATGGAAAACAATGGTGACAAAGCAGGTCCATGACCACCAGGAGCACAAACTGAAAGAAGAAGCTGCCGGGAAGAAGACTCTGTTGTATCTTTCCCTTGACTCCTGCAAGAGCGGGACACCACACAGTGTATGGACAAGCTGCAAGTCTGATAAGACCTCTGTATATAAGGCTACTATCCAAGCCAAGTTACTAGTACAGCGATATAACCTACGTGGAGGAACAACTCGTAACCATTGAGGTCTAGCCACCTGTCAACTGTGCAAGAGCGAAGATGAGACGCTGGTGCACTTCCTTATCGTGTGTACACATCTTCAACCTACACAAAAAGAACTCCTGGGTAAGATCTGTGGCATGTTAAAGACACTAGGACTCCAAGTCACACAGGAGAACTGTATTCAAGCTATCCTTGACCCTAGCAAGTTTGCTGCAGATGATCCTGTAAGTTGTAGCTCCCGGATACTACAGAGACTCCAAAAACTATCCAGATAACTTTGTCACGTCCTGCATCGACAACGAGCTAAGATGACTCAGTTGCAGTGATGCGCTAAAAAATTGTGTGCTGCAGAGTTGCACGATGGGTCTGACAACATCGCTGACTATACTCTACCAAACAGGTCACTCTTTTAAACACAATTTTTTTTTCGACTTGTGATGCTTAACAGATACACATATTATTATTACTTGTGAAATCTCGCGAATCAAGCTTCTCGTTGGACATGTTGGAAGGAACATGAGATTCTACCTTCAGGAAATATCCAGAACTGAATATCCGTACCAACTGTACTCCCTGTGGAGGTTCGTCTGAAGAACATCACATTATTCGAGAGACGGGATTTACTGTGAAAGAAGAAGTATTGTAGCGGAATGGGCGCGGGTTAGACTGCATGTAATGTGGCGCATTGAGAGATGACAGCGCAGAAATTTCTGAGTTATTTCCACAGGAATCAGGCTAGGATAAATTCAGAAATAATAGAGTAATGGGCTGGGAAGGGACTATTTTGTTAGTGAAGCAAAATTTAGAATCATCACATGTCCATGACTTAAAAAAATGGTTCAGAATCAATATGGGCAAAATTGTCAATACATGGAAAAGACCACTACATCAGCAGTTGGTATAGGGAACCAGATGCACCATCAGATCACATTATCCTACTAAGAAATCAGCTACTCATGATCACCTCAAAACATAAAGCGAACCCCCTTCCAAATATCCACATTCTCGGTGACTTTAACTAAAGGAAAATTGATTGGAAAACAAAACTCAGCACAGAACTTGGTACCTCTTTATCAGATTCAGACGGGGCCAAGCCTTAATTGATATCTTTGATGAATTTAGCATGGAACAGCTAGTATCTTTCCCAACCTGTGAAGGAAACACTCTAGATTTAATCGCAACAATATTACCTGGTCAATTAGGTAACCTTCACTCACCAGACAAATTCAGTGACCACGACGCTGTTATGGACACTCTCATCTGTAATGTCTGTGACAAAATGAAACCACGTAGACAGTTCTTTGAATATTCTAAAGCAAACTATGGCACTATGCATAAAGATACATTGGAGTTGGCAAGAACGAAGTACTTCGATGGTCATGATAATGGCCGGGATATTGAAACCAATTAGCAACTGATTAAGAATTTTCTAAATGAAACCACCCGAAAAAATGTCCTTCTAGTAAGCTATCTCGCTCCCAGCAATCACTACCGGGGATACACAACAAGATAAAGGCATGGATTAGGCACAGGAACAAAACACACAGTCAGTTTAAAAAGACTGGCAGCCTATGCCTAAAAGATAGTTGGAAAGCTCTGCGAAGGCGAATTAAGAAAGAAGTACTAGATTCCAACAACAACTTTGTCAACAATTTGCTTGGTGACATCAAAGCTGACTCAAACCCCTTTTGGAAGCATATTAACAACACAAAAATCTGACAAACAAGAAATCCCGCCACTCAAAACAAATGGAATTCTCTCAGATACTGACCTCAGCAAAGCTGAAGCACTTAACAGCCAATTTACTAGCGTGTTCACCGAAACAACCTTTAGCGAAATACCATACTCAATTCGTAAAACAAGCAAAATGGAAAACATCACCATCAGCCCAAATGGAATTAAGAAATTATTAAATGGTTTGAAAATATCAAAAGCAATGGGGCCAGACGAAATACATCCGCGAATATAGAACAAAGAACTCTCAACAGAACTGTCAGACATACTATCACATTTTCCCCAACAGTGCTTAGAGAAATGAGTTATCCCAACTGAATGGAAATCAGCAAACATTTGTCCTTTATATAGAAAAGCAACCGGTTCTTACCAAGTAACTATAGACCGGTTTCCTACACATGCATTTGCTGTAAGATGCTGGAACACATCATCTGTTCTAATTTAATAAGCCATTTCCAACAAAATAGCATCCTAACTCACAGACAACACACTTACACCCCTTCCAACAAGTTCACAGTTGTGAAACTCAACTAATTAATGTCATCAATGATTGGGCTTAATCCATTGATAAATGGAAATAAGTGGACATTTTTATTCTCGACTTTGAAAAGGCTTTTGATATCGTTCCACATGAACTTTTGAAATCTAAATTGCACAAATATGGTGTGTCAAAAACATACTAAATTGGATTGACTCATTCTTAACAGGTCGCAAACAGTGCATAGTAGTCAATGGTGCCAAATCAAACGTTGCTTACGTTGTTTCTGGAGTACCTCAAGGAACCGTTCTAGGCCCGTTACTATTTCAGTCCACATAAATGATATAGTCCAGAATATTTCCTCAGTGATCAGGCTATTCGATGATGATTGCATATGCTACAGGGAAATGGATAACCCTAAGGACTGTGAGGCACTCCGACATGACATAAACATGTTAGGTAACTGGGCTACCACTTGGGGAGTGTACTTCCTACCAGTAAAATGCAACATGATGAGCCTAACAAGAAAAAACCCCAAACCCCCCCCCCCCCCATCAAATTCGACTACACGCTAAAAGGAACGAATCTAAGTTTTGTTTCATCAGTACAGTACTTGGGTATCAACATCACCAATGACCTAAGCTGGAACAAACACATCACTGAGATATGCAGCAAATCATACATAACCTTAGGACTATTGCGGAGAAATTTATCATTCTGTTCCCAAGAAATCAGACTTCAAGCATCCATGGGATTGATTAGACCAGTTCTGGAGTATGCAAGTACAGTTTGGTACCCTCATCAGATAACTCTTCAGGACAAACTTGAAAATGTGCAAAAAAACGTACAGCTAGATTTATCCCCTCAAACTATTGCTATGAACCAGGCAGTATGACAAATATAATGGAAACCCTAAAACTCCCACCGTTGTCAGACAGAAGGAAACAAAACCGCCTTATCTTGATCTATAAAGGTGTACAGCAACAAACAAAGATACCATTAGACAGTCTACAGACTCCAATTCAGAAAACCAAAAACAAATTTACGCAAGAACTGATGTCTTTAAATTCATCTTTATTCCCAGTGCGATTAGGGATTGGAACAAACTATCACAGGATTTTCTAAGCAGTTCAGAAAACTCTGCAAATCCTACAAATAAATTTACCGTATTAATCAGAGGCAAAAACAGCTCTAAACCAGCTACTTGACGAATGCACAACGGAAATAATGTCCTTTAGATGTTTCGCCATAACTAATCAAGAATCAAGATCAAGTAGGGCGCGGATTCATGAAGAGGGCATATTCAAGCTAACATTTCTTTATTTTACGGTATAATAGTATATGAGTTTGTGTACAAGTTTGATGCAGAACTGTTTATCTACGCCTCGAGACACAGCGCATTAGTGATGTTAGAGAATTGTGATGGCAAGGATTTGAATACACAGGACAATCCTTTCGTCTAGTAACTACATGAGGTTTAAATGAGATATGAGGTTATTAGGAGTAGCGTTAGTTAGCATTACTTAGTGTTGCTTCTGGTACATGTCCTTAGAAGGCCTCTTCACCAGACTCCTTTTCTTTATCATCTAGCTAGTTGTCATACAGGATTTCCTGGGGGGTTTTCAGTACTTGTCCAGTCTGTTCTTAAATGAGTTTAGAGATGGTGCATTTTCAACCTCTTCTGGGAGATCATTCCATATTTTTGTGGCCCGTACGTACTGTGAAGTAGTTTCGCCTCCACATTGATGTGCATGTTTGCGGGTAGATCTTCATGGAATTTCCCCACATACTGTGTCTTTCTGAAACATCACTCCACAGTTTTACAAAGTCACTTGCCTCCTTATCATAGTTTCCATGCAGTATCTTGTACAGTTCTGACTCTTCTCTATGTTAATGTTGGTAGCTTGAGGCATCTTAACCTCTCGGGATATGTGAGATCTTTAGTTCCTGGAATTTGTTTCATAGCCCTATGTTGTACCCCTTCAATTAGCTCTATGTGTTTGACCATTAGTGGTGCCCATTTAGGACTGTCGAAATCCATATGAGTGTGCACTAGACTTTTATATAGGGGGATAAAAGTTTCTGCATTTATAGATACTGAAAGGACATTCATATTAGAGCAAACATGGAATTGGCTTTTTAACTCCAATATCCTTCTCAGTGTCTACTGTTTGGAATTTATAAAAAAAAAAGTACAAATAGGATTGGTCCCGACACTGAAACCTGAGGCATTCCAGAGATTACATTTGTCCATCTTGAGTACTGCCCATTTACGGCTACTCACTGTGTTCTTCCCTCAACACGATTTTTGATCCATTCTGTAATACTTCCATCTATGCCATACGATCTTAGTTTACGTATTAGTCTCTTATGGGGTACAGTGTTGAAGGTTTTCTGGTAATCCATTAGCACAGAGTTAATGGGGCATCTTTCATCTGTCCTTTTGTCTAGTACGGATATTTGCCTATGAGCACATGCAATGTGGTTGATCTACCAGATATAAACCCATACTGTTTTGCAGAAAAGAATGGGTTTCTTTCATATATTTGATAATGTGATTTCTTACAACATTTTCCATCACTTTGCATGCAACTGATGTGAGGCTTACTGGCATATGGTTTCCAGCTTTCCTTTCTTGTATATAGCAGTGATTTGTGCTTTCCTCCAGTCATCTGGAATTTTACATAGTCGAAGTGACTGATTGAACAGCATGGTTAGTGGCTGAGTTAGCATCTATTAGTGGCTGAGTAGCATCTATTACTTATATACAAATTACTTTTATAGGATTGATACACCACAGTCATAGTGTGTAAGGCCATACATACAACAGCCCATCACAACGTCATACTGCAATTCTGCCAACACAGTGGATTGATCTTGGAGTAACCTGTGCATAGACAAGAGCATGCTCGGTAGCGATTCAAATTACCGGTAGATACATCTCTGCTTCCACTTCCGCATTTTGTGGTTGCATGAAGAGACACTAGCATAGAGGAAGCGACTCAGATAGCGATGAGCACAGAAAATCAAAACAACAATAATAAGACCGACCATAGCCTCCACAAGTCAGCATACAAACAAATGCTAGGTGTAGCATGGTGTAACCATGAGTGTAGGTGGTATACCACAGCTAACGCGGGGAACACCCATCTGCACCACAGAATTTTCACAAAACAGAGCTAAAGTCTTAACTTTAATGTCACTGATATACTGATGGTTTCGATGAGACTTAATTAAGTGACAAAAGTAAAATCATTCAAGAACAAACTAGACATCCACTTGAGAGAAAGATCGTTTGAATTGAACTGAGCAAACTGTACTATAACAAAAATATTGAGGTAATAACAAGACAATGGCTTATGCCTCGTAAAATGATGCTGATGCTGATGATGATGATGATGATGATGATGATATTGTCAATGGCAATATCTATGATATGGAGCATGATTGATTAATTGTAGACATATTGTGGATATTGGATATCGGATTGTCGTACGGGGAGTCATGACCCCGGGGACATCTTATATTTGCAGGGATGGCCCAGTGAAATTATTGTATTTGTGAATACCAGATGAGTTAATGAACGGATAACTGGATGCATCAATAGGGAGTCGATGCGAAACTGACGCGAAACTATAGCCGAAATATTGAGTGAAATTGGATAGAATGGAGAAGGACCTAGGGTTGTGAGTTGATGGTATCTGGCGGTAATTAAAAGATGAAAGTTGTTGCTGTAGCAGCGGCACAACCGTTTATAGTATTCAGCAGAAGTTATGACCAATAGTTTCCAAATATTCAAGCAGGAGCGTCGGTAGGGTACTACGGACAGAGTACAGGTAGCATAAGCTGGATGACTCATAGAAATGACGTAGCGACCGACTTACCGTGGGACCGTGATAACGGTAACCGAGTTTCTGTAAAAGCGACCAACAGCACCAGATGTTGGTGAGTCAGGCGGGCCATATGGTCACTACGTCACAGCACCCTTGTAGAATGCAGGCGCAAGCCTAATGAGCAAGGGGCCGGACATGGACGTGGTAACGTCCGGCGCCAGGTAGAGTAGAAAACGAGACGAAAAACTGACAGAGGACGTCCGTCAAGTAAGCCATTAAGCTTGAGATTAGGAATGGTTGCCAAAGCAAAATCCATTATTGAGACCGAAATCCGACAGATCCCATCACTCAAGTACTGCTTTGCCAATGTTCAGGTATATCTTCGGAGTACGCGAATGGCCGGAATGGATTGGTCAAAAGTTTTATAAGAGTAGTAAGCAAAACGAGGCAAAGCGGGGGCTCCAAGGGTGGGGTGTAACAACCCGAACACGACCGTGACATGGCGAAGCAGTACATAAGGGGAACTTTCAAATTTGATCGGGAGTCCGAAAATTATTGCGCTTGGGTAAACCTAGCCTCGAATTCGTATAGTTCTGTGGAACTGAATTTGTCGAAATTCACACAAGTTCTTGGTGAATGACTTTAAGTAGCCAAGAACAGTTTTTGATAAAAGTGATTTAGCGAATCGTGAAAAGCAACTTTTAGATGGTAGAGTAACCAGTATTCGTATTGAACAAAAGTCAGTACTTCTTTGCTCAAAGTATTTTGGTGGTAGTATAAGCCACTCATAGTTGATAGGGAGATATATCGGTGGTAGTATAAGCCACCTATAATTGATAGTGAAATATATATATAGTAAGATTAGTAAAATAAAATCATCACTTCGATATCCTCGAAGCAAGAGTTTGAGTTATTGCATAATTCTGGAAACGACGGAAGACCACCGTCACGAACCACCGACTTCTATACCAGTCAGATCAGGCCCAGATACGAACATAAATATCGTGATTCTCATCTACACACGAGGCGAGCTCGTATCGACCACTTTCCTTGTCGGTAAGACCGGTTGTCGCAGCAACCACACATACAGGCCTTACCGCCGTGGGAAGCGAAGCATTAAGAAACTTCAGTTAGATAATAGAAAACTTCAGTGGCGAGCGTCTGTCAGGATTTATGTTTCCAGGATTGGACAAACTGTGAAAACCGTGAGTAAAAAGTTGTATGGCCCAAGCACTGAGAGAGCGACCCGCCAACGTGGTATTGAGAGACCTCGCGGACCGGGTGAAGGTTTTTATAGAGAGGGCCCAGTCAACAGAGACAACGAGGGTCATCCAACATAGAGAGTATAGCGACAGCACCATAATTAAAATAACGACTGAAATAGACTGTCCTGAGCAACCAAGACTAGCAAAGGTTGTTATTACATTAGAATATCGCTAGCGAAATGGCAAACCCGCAAGAACCCCCTAGCGTGACCCTGCCTGGCATCGATCGACGTGTCGAGCTACGTCCTGAGACCGTGGCGGCCATGCAGGCCATGGGGACGGCGATGGCCGGGGCGATCGTCGAAAGCAGCGACCGCCGAGAAAATGAGCGGGTGTACCGGAAGGAGATCCGGGACACGATTTACCGCATACAACCCTGCGACGGAGTAGTGCCGGAGGAGGTGAGAACCTTCCTCGACGAAACCAGGCGAGCATGGGTCGCTAATGAAGGACGGCTAGAGGGCGTACCAGCCTACATCATCACGCGAGCGGCACGAGGGCAATTGTCCAGAGCCATAGATGGATTTCTCGTGGGAAAAGTAAGGGAGAATATCACTTACGAAGAATTCCACGAGTATATAACACTGAACTTCATCTCAGCAAACGAAGGAGAACGGATCAAGTATGATCTGGAGGGTGTACGACAAAGGCGGAATGAAACCATCATAACGTTTAACAGACGTTATAGGGAACTGAGCGCCCGGGCTTACCCTGTCGAGAACATCGACAACAGGAGGACCATCTTGGGGATTTACCTCAAGGGACTATCTGATCATCGTCTCAGCAAAAGGATTGTCCGCAAGAAGGCCACCACCCTGGCCCGTGCTATTGAGATTGCAGAGGAAGAGGCCACCTGTGACGACCTGCTCCAGGCCATGCAAATCAATGAACGACGAGAACAGGGCATGGAGGTAAACGTAGTGGGTCCCGGAGAGGAAAAGGAGATCTGGAGCGTGGTTAGCACGCTAAAGAAACAGATTGCTCAACAGAATAGAATGGTTGAGCAATTGTGTGTGTTGGTGAGCGACTTACAGCTAGAGCGGCAGACAGCGACTGGGGCCGCCAAGCCCGAGAAGAGAACCCCACCGCTAGCAAAACCACGTACACCACCGTCGCCCCGACCAGTTAGGGCGGGAAAAGACTTACGAAACATCACCTGCTATAACTGTGGCCGGGTCGGCCATTATAAGAGTGACTGCCGTCAGACAGTGCAACCGTCCGCACGACGACTACAACCGCGACCACAGCCCCGACCACAACGGCCACCCATGACATGTTTTACATGTGGCCGAGAAGGACATATGGCCCAGAATTGTTTTGGGACGTATATGAGCCGGCAGGCGACTCCTGCCGTAACAATAAAATGTTTTGGGTGTGGCAAAGACGGCCACTACATAAGAGACTGTCCGCTGCAGAATGGTCCTGCCGGGACCCAACAAAAGGGTCCGGCTAACCGCGGGGCAATCAAGCGTCCCCGCATCGACGACATGGAAATCGACGCGGTGAACGACCGACAGACGGACATACGAACGACGCCACGAGAATGTTCAAGAAACAATCGAATGGACATGAACAATGCTCGACGTAACCAGTACGAATATGAAGACCGTGATGGGTTCGTATTGACCGGAGAAGGGACGGATGCACAGGGCCGTTATTCATACGGTTCCGCACAGGACGCATCCTCCCGGGAAAATAGCTACGCCGAAGTTGTTAGTGGCCGAAGGAGCCCGGGAAACGACGACGGAGAGAGCCGTTGGTGAAAGCACCGACCGAGCGGTTCTTAATCCGTCTGAAAATGGATAGAGACGGTCCATCGGATCAGGGTAAGTACCTGCATGCCTTAGTGGATACTGGTGCTAGCACATCCTTGATTCGTAAAGATATATGGCGTAGCATGTTGAATGCTAGGCCATTGAAAAGAGCAAGAACGCTCTTGGCTGTAAATGGTTCCCCGATAAAGTTGTTGGGGGAGACACAAGTAAAATTCAAGAACGCCCGACCCATCCCTAGTACGATTGTGGCCAGAATGAGGCATGAATGTTTACTTGGAGCGGATGCTTTGCACCTGGGAAATGCAAAGATTGACTATCGGGCCAAAATTGTAGTATGGTTTGGCCAGATATATCCCTTTGAATATCCGCATAGAGAACAGACAAATTATGTCTATGCAAGCTGTAAGGAAACGACCGGATATAAAAATATCGACAAAGTCATGGCGGACTTTGCAGATATTTTTGATACGGCTCGTCCAAACACTTTAGGATTGGTTCCCAAAGTCAAGTGTACGGTACCGACAGGGGATGCCTATCCTATTAGGCAGAAAGCGTACCGTCTACCGCTGGCCAAGCAGTATATAGTCAAGAATCAAGTGGCTGAAATGCTGGCAGCGGGCGTCATAAGACCATCGTCATCGCCATGGGCGTCGCCCATTACGTTGGTCCCTAAAAAGGACGGGGGGACTAGATTTTGTGTCGACTACAGAAAGTTGAATTCTGTGTGCAAGAAGGATAGTTATCCACTGCCAAACATAGCCGATATTTTTGATTCGATGTGCGGCGCAACGATATTTTCGACTATGGACTTGAAGTCTGGCTATTGGCAGATACCAATGGACAGCCAAGACATAGAGAAAACAGCGTTCGTTTGTAGTGAAGGCTTGTTCGACTTTGTTCGGATGCCGTTCGGTTTTGCGAACTCAGGTGCCGTATTTCAGAGGGCAATGAACGATATTTTCCGAGAATTCGTGGGAAAATATCTGCATGTTTTCGTCGACGATATAGTCATATATTCGAGAAATCCGGCTGAGCATGCACAGCATTTGCGTAAGGTTATGCGTAGAATTCAAGAATATAATTTGCAAGTTAAAAAATCGAAATGCGATTTCGCCCGACCATCAGTTGATTTGTTAGGATATCGTGTTTCAGCACAGGGAGTGGCTCCTCAGGTCCAGAAGGTCAAGGTCATAAGAGAAATGTCACCGCCACGCGACGTGGGTGAGGTGAGAAGTTTCCTGGGCGCTACAGGGTATTACCGCTCTTGTGTGCAAGGCTATGCCGAAATTGCTAAGCCTTTGATAGAATTGACCAAGAAATATAAACGTTTTGAATGGGGGCAGGAGGAACAGCAAGCGTTTAAGAAATTGCAAAACTTGCTGTGTAGTGAGACGGTTCTCACATATCCGAATTTGAATGCTCCGTATAGGTTGTATACTGATGCGTCTAGCTATGCGATAGGTGCGATACTGGTACAGGTAGATGACAAGGGTATTGAGCGGGTGATTCAGTATGTTAGCTCTACTCTTAAAGACAGTCAGTTGAATTGGCCGGTGATAGAAAAGGAAGCTTATGCGGTAATATATGCGCTAAAGAAGCTTAGGCCTTATCTATTTGGCGCGCAGTTCACCGTGTATACCGACCACAAACCCCTAAAGAGTTTGTTTGTGGGCGAAGTTAAAAACACGAAGGTGCAGCGCTGGGCAGTACTGATTGCCGAGTACGGATGTAAGATTGAATACATCCAAGGCTCTAAGAATATTCGAGCGGACATGTTGTCCAGGTTACGTCGTCCGGTGGAAGTCGCGACGTTAGATACGGGCGACTTTGTAATACCCGATGTCGACGAGGGAGTGTTGCCTCACGTCCCTCTAGAAGCGTTCGACGTACCGTGTGACGGATTGTGTGCCGAGCAGACCAAAGAATACCCGGAGTTGTTCAAAAACACACCGGAGGAGTATATGGTCAAGAATGGCATTTTGTATTCTTTAGTTACACCTTCAGCGTTGGACGCTGAGTACCCCAGAATTGTCTTACCTACCCTGTTCCGTGAGAAGGTACTCCGGATGGCTCATGAACGAGCCGGTCACCAAGGTCTGCAGAAGACCATCGGTATAGTAAGAGATTCTTTTGTGTGGACGTCTTTGAGAAAAGACGTGGTTCGTATGATTGAGACATGTACGAAGTGCCAGGTCAACCGACCTGTCACCACCCGACCCAGGTATAGTGAGATGCCCATGGCCAATTATCCGAGTCAGATAATTGGAATGGATTTGATCGGTCCACTGTTAGAATCAAATAAGGGTAACGTGTATATCATGACGGTGATCGATCACTGTTCTGCTTGGGCAGAAGCATATCCGATTGCAGCGAAGACATCTCAAAATGTTGAAGAGAAGTTCTTCAACGAATATGTCGCGCGTCATGGCGTCCCTGAGATTGTAATAACGGATCAAGGTAAAGAATTTTGTTCCAATTCTCTGGAGGAGCGGTTTAAAGAACACGGTATCGACCATAGACGGTCTAGCCCATACCATCCGCAAACCAATGGGCGTACCGAGAGATTCAACCGCACTCTTAAGGAGTTGATACAGAAAGGGGTGAACAACGCCTCGCGGGCGTGGGAAGATGAGTTGGGTGCGGCTTTAACAGCATACCGCAGTACTCGTCATTCGACGACCGGGTATACACCATTTTATTTGACTTATGGGCGACGGGCGAGATTGCCAAAAGCCGTTCCAATCGATGCGTCGCAGGACCTTGGTGAGAGACTGACGTATCTCAACAACGCCTTGCTGCGTGCTCGTGAGGGGACAGCTAGATCTCGAGAGGTTCACCGGGAACAAATTAATAAGCGTGCGAACGCGGGTGAGTTTAAGGTGGGGGATTCGGTGGTCGTCAAAGCTGAAGAGAGGATGAAATTGACCTCTCGCAGCGACCCCGAGTATGAGATCTTCAAAATTAACGGACCTGTGGCCCATGTCCGCCATCAAAGGTCCGGGAGAATGCGTGTGCTTAATATATGTAAGCTGCGCGTAGTCGACTCGGAAATGTGCTGGGACGGGGTGCGACCACGCCCCATTCGTAACCCTACCAAGGGGACGAAAGCTAGCCATCACCCCAGGGCGATGTTGCCCGAGCCAGAACCTATGGTCACCGACGCTGAGACGACACCCCAGGCTCGTAAGAAGCGGCCAGCTTCGGATACGGAGCCAGAGGAGCGTACAGGGGGTAAGAGGGTTGACCGGAAAAGGGTGCAACCCAGTACGAATCGCAGTCGAAACCATGAGTCACCAAGTGACGTCATCGGAACTCCCAGGCCCATGGTGATTGACGCTCCAGAGGCGGCACCAGAGCTGCTCTCTGAACCAATGGAGATGCTTCCATCGCATCCGTATATGCTGCGCAAGCGCAGACATATACCAGATGACGATTATGACAGCAAGCAACTCAGGTTAGACTTGAAGCGAAAGCAAGGGTATGGGCGGGAGAACGAATCCGGTAACAAGCGACTCCGAATTGGCGTAATAGACTCCGCCCTTTACGATGACGTGCTATACGCTGATTTCGTCAGTCGTGTGAATGCCGTTATTCAGCGGCACAACCGCCGATAGTGTGTATTGTATCGCTATACTGTAGCATCGCAAATAGCCAGTACGTAAAATATCATAACAATTAAGACTAAATTTGTTCGCAAGATACTAAAATGTATTCGTTTAAATTGTGTATAATGGCGTTGTGGTTTAGCATGGTATCAAGTATATGCGTCGGAATGTCGTGGTGCCGACCCTAGGGTGTGCCAGGGACAACTACGGGTCGACAAGACCCACGTACCCTGTATTGTGAGTGTACTGACAAATGCGACTGATAGCAACTGTAATATTCAACTAACGAAGTCAAACGTAACCATTAGTAAATTATTTGCCAATGAGAGAATCGGAGTAGTGTTGCAAACGTTCGGCGAGACGGTGGAAATTCATTGCGACGGACGACTGACGGACCGATGTATGGTGAGTAATGGTGTGTATGCGTTGATGTCTGGAAAATGCGGGTATAGTGGGAGGGGCTGGCGATTCGAGCCTGTGGCGTCTTATAGTCGGACGTACACTCGAATAGGCCTAGCCATTGAAATGCCCCATTTGGATGTGTCTGGCGTTCTAAATCAATCCATGATAGTTGACCATTTAAAGCTACAACCGTGGAACCATTTACAAAAGTCTAAGTACGTGCCGCTAGCACCGTTATCCATGATCGACCCGGTGATGGTCGATGGCATTGGGGTACATTCTTTCGTATCATATTCAACGGGTTCCTTCGTAGTTGTGTTGGTAATTGTGCTTATATTATATAAATGTGGCGTGTTATCACGCATGTGGAATGCGCTTAAATGCAAGCCACGTGCGGCCCATAAATGCAAGCCACATGCGGCCCATAGTAGTGAACCGCATATCATTGCACCAACTATTCAGACCCAGCAGCCCCGGAGACCTGCAGCTCTACCGGAGCCGCTGCGGATGGCAGCCCGGTCGTCGCCTAATGCTAACGCCAGGACTGAGATCGACCCGACGGCTGCCGAATGGATAGAGATGGAGACGTACGTTGACGTGGTGGATCCTAACGTGAGCATAAACCGCTTGGAGGTATCACCATGACATTTTGGCACTAACTTTATATGTTTCTACTGGAACAATAATTGGTGAATATTAATGATTGTGGCGCGAACTTTATCATACTGTGTACTGTTTTAGTAATAGGAAAAATTCACATGATCTGTAATGGTATTTGCACTGTAGGATTAAGATTTTGAACTATAATGCTGTGTCGTGTGACGACGAATCATTACGACACGCGAAAAGTGTGTCGCTGCTGACCATGTTGTCGCTGCAGGCAGTAGCGGCAGTTTATATTAATACATTATGTGATATATATTCACTTGTTTTAAACTGTACCGATTGCTCGCCTTTATTGTTAAGTTACGCGTGAGACGGGTTACGTCCACGGTTTAATGATGCTATTACTGTGTTTCCGGGGGCGGTCAAGTGCGCACCACTACCCGGACATGTATGTTTGTATAATTATTGGCTATATACTAATGACTGCTACTAACGTATTTCCGAGTATTCCGCTACTCGGACAAGTATGTGTGTATAGCATATCGAGCTGTAACGTGGGCTAGGGGATTGTTGGTAGTTTCGGAGATTTCAGGTGGTATCCGTTCGGAGCTGCTGGTATAGGTTTGGGTTGTTGATAGGGCACAACGAGTTAGTTGACACTCTCTTAGGGCCCTAAGAGAGATGGTCAATTAACTTTGGTTGCGGGGCGTATGTGGATATTGGATATCGGATTGTCGTACGGGGAGTCATGACCCCGGGGACATCTTATATTTGCAGGGATGGCCCAGTGAAATTATTGTATTTGTGAATACCAGATGAGTTAATGAACGGATAACTGGATGCATCAATAGGGAGTCGATGCGAAACTGACGCGAAACTATAGCCGAAATATTGAGTGAAATTGGATAGAATGGAGAAGGACCTAGGGTTGTGAGTTGATGGTATCTGGCGGTAATTAAAAGATGAAAGTTGTTGCTGTAGCAGCGGCACAACCGTTTATAGTATTCAGCAGAAGTTATGACCAATAGTTTCCAAATATTCAAGCAGGAGCGTCGGTAGGGTACTACGGACAGAGTACAGGTAGCATAAGCTGGATGACTCATAGAAATGACGTAGCGACCGACTTACCGTGGGACCGTGATAACGGTAACCGAGTTTCTGTAAAAGCGACCAACAGCACCAGATGTTGGTGAGTCAGGCGGGCCATATGGTCACTACGTCACAGCACCCTTGTAGAATGCAGGCGCAAGCCTAATGAGCAAGGGGCCGGACATGGACGTGGTAACGTCCGGCGCCAGGTAGAGTAGAAAACGAGACGAAAAACTGACAGAGGACGTCCGTCAAGTAAGCCATTAAGCTTGAGATTAGGAATGGTTGCCAAAGCAAAATCCATTATTGAGACCGAAATCCGACAGATCCCATCACTCAAGTACTGCTTTGCCAATGTTCAGGTATATCTTCGGAGTACGCGAATGGCCGGAATGGATTGGTCAAAAGTTTTATAAGAGTAGTAAGCAAAACGAGGCAAAGCGGGGGCTCCAAGGGTGGGGTGTAACAACCCGAACACGACCGTGACATGGCGAAGCAGTACATAAGGGGAACTTTCAAATTTGATCGGGAGTCCGAAAATTATTGCGCTTGGGTAAACCTAGCCTCGAATTCGTATAGTTCTGTGGAACTGAATTTGTCGAAATTCACACAAGTTCTTGGTGAATGACTTTAAGTAGCCAAGAACAGTTTTTGATAAAAGTGATTTAGCGAATCGTGAAAAGCAACTTTTAGATGGTAGAGTAACCAGTATTCGTATTGAACAAAAGTCAGTACTTCTTTGCTCAAAGTATTTTGGTGGTAGTATAAGCCACTCATAGTTGATAGGGAGATATATCGGTGGTAGTATAAGCCACCTATAATTGATAGTGAAATATATATATAGTAAGATTAGTAAAATAAAATCATCACTTCGATATCCTCGAAGCAAGAGTTTGAGTTATTGCATAATTCTGGAAACGACGGAAGACCACCGTCACGAACCACCGACTTCTATACCAGTCAGATCAGGCCCAGATACGAACATAAATATCGTGATTCTCATCTACACACGAGGCGAGCTCGTATCGACCACTTTCCTTGTCGGTAAGACCGGTTGTCGCAGCAACCACACATACAGGCCTTACCGCCGTGGGAAGCGAAGCGTTAAGAAACTTCAGTTAGATAATAGAAAACTTCAATATGTCGTATACTGGTGGCACATAATTTATGGTTTTTGGTCACAATTGATGTTGGTAAAGGTGATGTGTGTTGTAGCTTGCGGGGGTACGTACTGGTCCACTATGATGTTTCCGCCCATCGCACCACAAGTGCATGATGAACGGGATGGCTGGTTAGCTGCGGATCTCGGGGTTGCGGATCCCATATGACATCTCTCCGAGAAATACAAAGACCAACTTCTAGAGCCGGTGGAACACTGATGTTCCAGTTGGGCCGTGCGACCATTGCCACCAAGATTGGACCACACAGTGTCATCCCAACTATTAGTGCCACCGGTATGTCTATCCATATTAATATAGAGATAAGGAACAATTTATAATTAAACAGTAGAAATATTTATATACTATACAAACAATGTGAATCGTTTGACAGTAAATAAGCACACAATAATACACAACATAGAGCTATCTGGTATTATTGCCACATGGTGTCGCCGGAAGTACCACATGGGTTCTTGAATCTGCAGAGGTATCCCCGCATGAGAAGCATCTGCAAGGAAGTCACTAGGTAGTTTAATATAAACTAGTATACCCCTAACACACCCAAAGAAAATATTGTTGTTGCGAGATGTAAGTGCCTCACGTGGGCCTCGGTCACAGGAACATGCCTACCTAACTTTAACTACAGTTGTCCAATGGGCACAGACGCTTCGTTCCCTGTAGGTCGCCTGGATTAGCATCTACCTCCAAGGACAGTACGTGTACATGTCGTGGCACAAGACATCCGAATTCGATGAAAATCTGGCTACCTTGTCCCGCACCCCCCTTAAAACATCACCCGGACAGTGGCTACGTTTCACACAAGCAAGTTTTGATTCCTGACATGTCTTTATGGTGGGGGTGGAGAAACGCATACCCATCGCAAGCATCCTTCCCCTTGAGGGGGTGACGAGCTCCAATGCACAGACGCTTCGTTCCCTGTAGGTCGCCTGGATTAGCATCTACCTCCAAGGACAGTATGTGTACATGTCGTGGCACAAGACATCCGAATTCGATGAAAATCTGGCTACCTTGTCCCGCACCACCCTTAAAACATCACCTGGACAGTGGCTACGTTTCACACAAGCAAGTTTTGATTCCTGACATGTCTTTATGGTGGGAGCGGAGAAACGGATACCCATCGCAAGCATCCTTCCCGTGAGGGGATGACGAGTTCCAATGCTTCATCCAGACACTGCAATGGATTGGATGGAGATCCGCATCTCGTTTGTCACTGCATGCTACAGATCTAACAGTTGACCTGTCATTAGTATTAAGTTACAATATGCCCAAATATACACTGTGGGCCGGTAAATAAACTAACTATTTCACATTTATAACTATATGTTTTCGCAGTGCTTCCTTCATTGGCAGGGTTATCTAGCTAACAAGTATCAGAAGATACGGGGGAGATGTATGTAAATCAGCACTTTAACCATCACCGCTCGGAAACTTCCGATAGTTTCCCAGGGTCGGATCCGATCAACGTGCTAAAGGGAAGTCCAAACAATTAATAAGTCATACAGCTGGTGGATCATGGAAAGAGACAATAACTTAATATATATGAGGCCCTATAGGTAACTGGCCCATTTTACACAACCTTGCCGGATTGCGGGGCTACATTACCGCGACAACCGGAAAAGAGGTGTACACGCTATGTCTCTAAATGAAGAAAATGAGGAGAGCAGATCTGCTACCAGCCACATCCGAAGATGGTAGAGAAAGTCAAGAAGACAATTGACGAAATCTGCAGATATATTAGTTAAAGGGGGTATGAACTGATTAGACCGTCCATCATCCCAACATCGCTGCAGCAAGCAACCAACTACAATAAAAAGAAGAGGAAACTTAGATGGAGCTTGTTCTCAGCTGAAGAGCACTATCTCTGTTAGTAGGCTATTACGCATTTTACACCATGCGATAAGGGTTAAATGAAGTGGCGCACTTGACTGCACAGCATTGTCAAATTACTCAGGCGACTCAAGATACCGTTATAGCGTGTGTCGCAGGCAGTGTAAATATATATTCCAAGAAAACACATGATATGATAATATTGCCGAAACCACAGAACCGATTGTAATAATTCTGATACCTACCCGTAGCTGCAATTTGGAAGATTTATCCGATGCTAGGGATGTTAGAATCGGCCTAGTGGTTCAAAAGATACACTCTGCGGGATATACTACTCCAGCAAAATTTCAAACAAAAATTTCAGGATGCGCTCTATCCATCATCCCATATCAGAATGAGTTTTACAGCAACAATGCCAGAATTTGCTTTCCCGAAGCTATATTATGTGATTACATAACGGCGAAAATTCCATCAAAAGATCCTAATTATTGAAGTTACTACAGCTTACCTGGCAATATTAATCGGTGATCAAAATTCCCAGATTTTATGTCAAAATGTTAATTCATTTGGTGAAAACTCTGGCAATATTTACGTGAGCAAAATTATAATTGGTCAGGCAAATAACCATTTCTTTCAGCGTTAAACACACCCCAATTTAATGACAATACACAAAGATAGTCTGTGAGACAAAAACCATCTCAAGCTGAATTGAACCGAAAAAAGGATTCTCAGATCGAATCTTAGATGAATAATTTTTTAAAATATATTCCAGTCTTTTGAACCTCTTGTCCGATCTTAACATGCATTATATCATATTAATCCCGAGGTCAGCACCTATTTATAGATCCTAGAATCACTGGAATCGCTTCAGCGGTTCGTTTGCTATAATCATTTACGTGTACTTCCTTAAAATATATACCCGCATCTATTGGCCTAGCTCCTCCAGTCATAGCAATAGCGGTGGTGCAGGGCTGATGTCGCTAGATGCGATAAAATGGCAGCGCCCGATGTGCGAAAATTTTTTAATTTTGCCGACTTTATCTAGCGATAGTTGGTTACGCTATTTCTATCTAGTTATTATTCTGGCGCAATTTCATTAAACATGTAATAATCTTTCAAATAAAGCACACTTTTTATCATCCCGGAATTGTCCTTTAATGATCTTCCTGAGGCTGTAAGATCTACATGTTATCTCTTCGCAGATGACACAAAAATCTACAAGCAAATCACATGCAAGAAAGATGAAATTGAGCTGCAATCGGATCTGGACTCCCTTCAGGTGTGGTAAAACACGTGGCTATTGAGATTCCACCCAAACAAATGCAAAGTACTGACGGTAGAGAGCAAGTGAGGAAAACACCCAGATGAGAAGAGCTACCACCTCTACAAGCAAGATGGGACATTAGTAAATCTTGAGAACACACAACTGGAAAAGGACATTGGGGTCACAGTAGACATGAACTTAACCTTCTCAAGCCACATTCAAGCCCAAGTTAACAAGGCGAACAGCATTATGGCGCTAATTAGAAGAACATTCACTTACTTAGATGAGGAAATGTTTAAGCAGCGGTTCCAGGCCCTGGTGAGACCTCACCTAGAGTATGCAGTATGTGTGTGGAGCCCTCATCTGAAAAAGGATGTAGACCTAATAGAAAATGTACTCAAGATTCAAGATTCAAGATTATTTATTTTCGGATTTAGTCGTCAGTATTAGAGATTACAACAGGCAGTCCACCAAAGACAAGCCTATGAAGTGGTGGACCCCTAGCATATAAACATTAAATGCACAATATATTATGACTTATATAATAGGATGTAACATCAACAAACATATATTACGTGATACTATATGAACAGTACGTACATACATGTAGGATACAACAGTAAAACACGACAATTACATTCACATTCATGAACATAAAGGGATGGAGGGTAGTATAGGGAAGGGGGGGGGAGGGGCGGGGGGGCTCATCTGTTATATATTATCATATTATCATATTATCATATTATTATTATTATTATTATTATTATTATTATTATTATTATTATTATTATTATTATTATTATTATTATTATTCCTATACAGTTTTACATTTGATGTTCTGTTCCGGTGAACAGGTGCCTTGAATAGTTAACTGCAGCACAGCTCATAATAGGATTAATAATGCTAAAAGAAGTTGGCATGCCTCCAGGTTAAGACAGTAAGTTAACATGTTAATTAGTGAGAAGTGCTCCACTGAGCACTCCGAGTACCATCGGATTGGAAGGCACCGCCTCTTTGGGAAGCAATGTCTTCCATCACCGTGCCCAGAATGCCCAACAGGACACCTCAGCTCACTCCGGAAGCATGCCAAGTCGTTCCAGAGCTGTGCTGTGTAACGGCGAGCATCCAAACAAGTTCCAGTATTAAGCAACATGAGCTATATAGATAGGCTGAAGAGACTGAAAATGCACACAGTGCGGTACAGAAGGATGCGAGGAGACATGATAGATGTCTATAAACTCACCCATGAGATATATGATCCTGAAGCTTCTGAGGGGCTGCTGATATTGGCAGAGAGTAGAGGCACAAGAGGCCATAGCTTGAGACTGTCCAAGCACCACATTAGAACGGACATTAGGAAATATATGTTTACAAATAGAGTGGTAGATATTTGGAATAGCTTACCTGGCGCCATAGTAAATTGTAAATCTGTCTTCGCCTTTGAAGTGGCCATAGATAAATTTTGGGAGCATCAAGCCATTAAATTTGATTTCACGGCTGAATATCGGATGCCGGGAAGTCAGGAACGTGGAACATTTTTCATAGAAGAAGATGTGGACATAGAGGCTGAACACAGCCTGAGTCCTCAGAAATATCCTAAGAAGTCCCAAGAATCTCAATCAATCAATCAATCAATCAACCATATTCTATATCTGTTAGAGGCCTAAAAGCCTGTAATGACAGATTCCTAATTTCCTTTTTCAATTTGGTAATAAAACATGGGATTTATATTGCCAGCTAGATAGTTATAGTATAGGGGTAGGTTATCCCATAGTTTATCTAATTTTGTTTCAAATGATATCATGGTTGTTGCTTCTATAACATGGTTCGGAAGACTGTTCCATAAGTCCACGATTCTATGTTTAATGGAGTATTTTTGTATGTTTAAAAGTGATCTGGATTTGTATAGTGTTAGCCTGTGTCCCCTGGTTCTTGAGGCCGATCGAAATTCAAAAAGGTTGCACACTTCTGGATCTTATTTTTTGGTTATAATTTTGTAAGTTTCAATAATGTGTCCTCGTACTCTACGGTATGCAAGAGTTGGTATATTAAGGACCCTGAGCCTAGTCTCATAATTTAGTTTTGATAGTCATGAGACACTTTTTGTCGCCCTTCGCTGAACATTTTCTAACAGCTCTATATGTTTCTTGAGATAGGGGCGCCAAACCTGATTAGCAAATTCCAGATGTGGCCGCACTAATGATGTATACAGGGTTCTAAATATGTTTGTGTCAAGGGATACAAATGTGCGCCTTATTACACCCATAATGGAGTTTGCTTTATTAACTTTATCTATTATGTGCTTCTCGAAACATAGTTTATCATCAATAATAATACCTATATCCTTTTCATCCTCATTTGGATTAATAGGGGACCCGTCTTTACCGAGAATATAGCTATGATTTTGTAAATTGGTTTTGCCAATTCGCATAGATTTACACTTATCAGCATTAAATTGGAGTAACCATTTACTGGTCCATTCGTTTAACAAGTATATATCTTGTTCAGTTGTTGCATTTCGTTAGCATCATCATTGGATTTTATGCACCACAAGTTCACGATGAACGGGATGGCTGGTTATCTGCGAATCTCGGGGTTGCGGATCCTGTATGATGTCTCTCTGAAAAATACAAGACCGACTTCTAGAGCGGGTGGAACACTGATGTTCCAGTGGGGCCATGTGGCCATTGCCACCAAGATTGAACCACATGGTGTCATCCCAACTATTAGTGTCACCGGTATGTCTATCCATACTAATTTAAGAGATATGGAACAATTTATAATTAAACAGTAGAAATATTTATATACTATACAAACAAGGTGAATCGTTTGACAGTAAATGAGCACACAACGTATAGCTATCTGGTGTTCTTTCCACGTGTTGTCGCTGGAGGTACCACACAGGTTGTTGAATCCGCAGAGGTATCCCCGCACGAGAAGCATCTGCAACGAAGTCACTAGGTAGTTTAATGTAAACTAGTATAACCCTAACACACACACACAAAGAAAATATTGTTGTTGCGAGAGGTAAGTGCCTCACGCAGACCTCCGTCACAGGAAAATGCCTTCAATGCCGAAGCGGAGGAAAAGAGCTGGCAAAAAGGGCCACTCTCTTGTTCAACAGAAAAATGCTAAGTGAAGATCCTAGTGAAACCATAATTAATGTGATGCATACTGGTTTACGGGAAGACGGGACAAACGATTTCCGAAGAATTCCCAAGTCACCGTCTTATGTAGTTCCAAAGATACTGTATTGGTAGATGCCGCTTTATTTAAGTGGGCCTTCTGCTACTGTCTAACCTATCATTTAGTTGTTAGAAATGGAAACTAGTTTTGGCCGCAAGTCGCAGGGATTCCTACCTATCTTTAGATACAGATGTCTAATGGGCGTAGACGCTTCACTTCCCGTATGTCGCCTGGATTAGCATCTACCTCCAAGGACAGCATGCGTACATGTTATGACACAAGGCATCCGAATTCGATGAAAATCCGGCTACCTTGTCCCACAACCACATAAAACAACACCTGGCCAATGGCTACGTTTCACACAAGCAAGTTTTGATTCGTCACATGTCTTTATTGGTGGGGGGCGGCGGGGTGGAGAGACAAATATCCATCGCGAGCATCCTTCCCATGAGGGCGTGACGAGCTCCAACACTTCATCCAGACACTGCAATGAATTGGATGGAGATCCGCATCTCATCCATCACCGCATGCTACGGATCTAACAGTTGACCTGTCGTTAGGGTTAAATTCCAATATTCCCAAATATACACTGCGGGCCGGTAAATAAACTAACCAATTCACATTTATAACTATATGTTTTCGCAATGCTTCCTTCATTGGCAGGGTTATCTAGCTAACAAGTATCAGAAGATTCAGGAGAGATGTATGTAAATCAGCACTTTAACCATCCACGCTCGGGAACCTCCAATAGTTTCCCATGGTCGGATCCGATCAACCTGCTGATGGGAAGTCCAACCAATTAATAAGCCATGCGGCTGGTGGAGCGTGGAAAGAGACAATAACTTAATAAATATAATGGCCAATTTTACACAACCTTGCCCGGAGTGCTGGGCTACATTACCGAAACAACTGGAAAAGAGGCATACGCTATATATCTCTAATGAAGAAATTGTCCCTAACCACTATAACCTATCCTATCGAGCGGAAAGTAAGGTTTAATCGGTAACATGCCGGGCTCAAACAATTAGAGCACGGTCAGTGACCTCAGTGTAAAATTGATGATGGCGGGAATAAAGTGATGAGGATATATCTGTTGTTGTATAGTATTTCTTAGCGTACTGCGGTCCAAGGTTTTCTACCATTAAAGAAAACATATTAACTGGATGGCTAACTGCCATATACAACTAACCAATGCAATAAATAGATTATAATTAAATGAGGCAACTAAATATCACAGATCGATAAACTTAAATGGTGCGGCTAGTTGAGAGCACCTACAGTAAACAAGGATAATATTCCCAGTAAAACAGAAATTATAAATTGCTGTCTTAAGACTGGTAGGGTACCTATTAGTCATCAGTACCATATACGGAAATGGTAATTAAATGTACAATAGTATAGTTACTTGAGTACCTAATAGTCATTGGTACGGAACAGGCTAATATGTTACTGAAATTGAGGCACTAACATATTCATAGCGACAATTCTCTAAATCTGGAGAGATTTCCCCAGGCTGGTCACCACAAGCTGACTCCTTCAGATCGGGTAGACACGGTACACACTCAGGACAGTGAAACAAAGCAGTCTTCTTCTTCTTCTTTTCGATCGCTGGTATCACACTTGGAGAGCCGTTCTCAAGATGAAATCTGTGGGTTTCTGCAGTTCTTCCACAGACCCATACAGCTTTTCAAGAAAAGAGTTTGACAAAGGCCAGATCTCTTCTCTCAGCAGCTGATACGTACTGCAACATTGAAGTATGTGCTCTGTGGTCTGTTCTGCTTCTCCACAAGGACAAGCGGGTGATGTCGTAAGGTGGAACCGCCTGTAGATGTGTTGATTCAGTCTGTTGTGTCCAGTTCTGAGACGAAAAATGGTCACTTGCTCTGGCCTCGAGAGATGATGGTAGGCATCTTCTGATTGAGGTGTTCTATAGAGTGACTTGATGATAGTCTTCATCTCTGTATGGGTAACCATGTTTTCTGTCTGATTCTCTTCTGCACCCACATTGGCGATCTTGTCTGCTTCCTCATTTCCTTAGACTCCACAGTGTGAGGAGATCCACTGCAATGCTATCCGAAAGCATTTGATGGTTTGTAGTGTTTCTTCAAGTTGTGGCAGCTTACCTTTGGTGATAGCCTCAAGGACGGAGCGGGCATCAGATAAAAAGACAATCTGTGAAATAGGGTCTGCTGTTCTGCTGATGGTATTAGCTGCATGAATCAGTGCTTCGACTTTAGCTGTGTAGTTTGTGCAGTGTTTGCCTGTCGGTATTGCAGCTGACTCATGTTGTCGGTTTGGATACTGTATGTGCAGTCCAGCACCTCCGCTCCTAATTGCATCTTTGGCTGATCCATCTGTGTAGATCCTTATCCATGTCTCCTGAGGGTACATTTCCTCCAGCATGGCTAGGGTCAGGGCCTTCTTGCTCACATCACTGTGTTCATCTTTGGTTGTGAGATGAGGTACAGTGGTGCGAATAGCTATGCTCTCTAGTTTGTTTTCCCAGGGTGGAGGATCATGTGTGTGGTTTGGGTCTTCTATTTGTGCTGGCAACATTTCTTGGTGTTTCCTTTGAAGTGCTTTTGTCTCTTTCACAAAACTTGATCTTTTAAGTCTTCCTGATGATAGCTGTGCTTGCCTGATCTTCATCGGGTGGTTGTTGAACGATTTGAACTTTGCAGCTTGGATCAGTGCTTTGCATTCCCTTCCTTTGCTAAGTGGGGGGATGCCTGCTGTCTGCTCCATTTTTTCTATTGGTGTTGATCTCATTCCACCAGTGATGATGCGCAGTGCCTGGTTTTGTACTCTGTCGAGGTTCTGTTGATGAGATTTAGCTGCTGTCATCCATGAGCTGGATCAATACTCAAGGTGTGGTCGTACGGCACCTAGGTAGATGGTCTTGAGGATCCTTTCATTGGCACCCCACTTTGTTCCTTCCAGCTTCCTCATGATGTTTAGCTTTCTTCTGGCCTTTGCCTCTGCATTCTGGATGTGCTCCTTCCATGTTAACCTTCTGTCATAGGTGACATCCAGGTATGTCTGTTGGTCCTCATACTCGAGTGGAGTACCACCCAGTGTCAGATTGCCAACCTTGGTTTTGGTGGACAGTGAGAATAGCATGGCTGATGATTTTTCTTTGTTGATGGTAATACACCAGCGATTGGCCCAAGCTGTAATACTGTCCAAGGCGAACTGCATTCTGTACATGGCAGTCGTTGTGTACTCCTCGGTGCACCAAAGTACGAGATCATCTGCATAGAGGGCTGCATGGATCCCATTGGGCAGCTCTGCTACAATGTCATTAATGAAGAGTATGAACAGAGTTGGTGATCAAACTCCACCTTGTGGCACCCCTTGTCTCAGCAATACATTCTGTCCAGATCGTCCATCCACCAGCACCCTAGCTCTGCGATTGTGTAGGTATGACTTGGTCCATCGGAACATGTTGTCACCGATGCCTGTGCGCCGGAGCTCCACGAGGAGGCCATCCTTCCACACCTTGTCAAATGCCTTCTGCAGATCGATAAAGGCAGCTAGCATCACCTTCTTGGCTTGAAAAGTGTCCTCTATGACCTGTGCAAGATGTGTTGTTTGATCTTCTGTGCTCCTGTATCTTCTGAAGCCGGCCTGCTCTGAAACTATAATGTTCTCCGACTCCAGTTACCACTGCAACCGCTGGTTGACGATGCGCTCCATGGTCTTGCATATGCAGCTTGTAAGACTGATAGGACGGTAGCTCAGCACTTTCGTCTTGTTCTTCCCTTTTTCAGAATAGGGGTCATTCTGGCTTCCTTCCATCACTGAGGAACCTCTACATTGGTCCAACTGAGATTAAAGATGTCTAGCAACTTGTGGAGAGATGCATTACCAAGGTGTTGGATCATTTCATTCGTAATGCCATCTGGCCGGGGAGATTTCTTCTTCTTCATTTGGTGGATAGCCTTCTTCAGTTCCGCTAAACTAATGTCAACTTTCATTGCATCATGAGTGTTGGTGTCTGTTCTTTCCTTTTGCTCTTTTCTAACCTCTTTTTGATGCATTCGTGGTATAGAAATGTTGCTTTCTTTTGCATATGCCTTCGCAAAGTCATCTGCAGCCATCTTTCCTGTCAGTTTTTGTCCATCTTCTTCAAGAGTAATCTTCTCTTCCTCGACACCCTCATCATTCAGTGCTTTAGTCAGTCTCCATTGCTTTGTGATGTCTCTCTCTAAATTAAACCCTGCCGTCTTTTCCCTCCAGCTTCTTCTTTTGGCCTCCAGCTTGGTATTTAGATACCTGGCTTTAGTTTGTTGTAGCGTGAAGTGGTTTTCATGACAGGGATTACCCTCTGCATCTTCTCTGGCCGTGTCTAGTTTATCATGTGCTGCTTGCATTTCTGTTGTCCAGTAGGGGCGGTAGTTTTTCCTGAACCCTCGAGGAATCGCTTCGTTGGCAGCCTTGAGGATACTTGAGTTAAATTCCTTGACCACATTGTTGATGTTTCTCCCTTCTACTGCTATATTTTGGGTAAGCTCATTGGAACGAATGCCGAACAGACTCCAATTTGCCTTTTTGTAGTTCCACCTTGGATGTTGAGGTGAACTTGTCGAAATACTTCCAGAAAGAGAGAGGAGGACTGGGGGGTGGTCGCTTCCTCCTAACTGCGATCCGACCACTCTACTGAGGTTTCTGTGAATGTCTTCTGTACAAAATGCCAAGTCCGGCGTTGTTGTCGAGTGCCACCGGCGCGAGTAGAAGGTAGGCTGATCCGTGGGATCGTGGACAAGTAAAAGGTGCTTTTCATCTTGCCATGCTTCAATGTCTTCTCCTGGTTTATCAAGTGTTCTGTATCCCCAGCTCTGGGACTGGCCATTAGAGTCTCCCGCAATGAGGAAGTGGCAGTCCAGGACCTGGATTGTGTCAAGTGAGAGATTCTTGTCATTAGGGCAGTAATAATTGACAATGTCAATCACAGAGTTGCTGGATGTTACCTTGATCTTGATATATTCTGCTCTTCCATAAAGGTTTTGATCTGGCTGGCGTTCACACTGTTTCGGACCAAGGTGATCACCCCGCCTTTCTTTCTTCCTCTTCGGTCACACCGGAAAATCTGCTAACCTCTGATCTTAAATGGGTTTCCTTCTTGTAGGTGTGTTTCTTGGATGCAGCAGATATCAATGTTGTTTTCGTACAGGAACTGTTCGAGCTCTGATTTCTTGTTGGTAACCCCTTCTGGGTTTCAGTGCATGGTGTTGATACTGGGGTTCTCTTCGGGATTGGTCTTCTCTTTCGGTTGGCCAGTAGCTCTCCATCCTCTTCCCCTGGCTCCACAAGACGAGTTGATGGGACCTCCAGTAGCTGAGGGTGGGCTCCTTCGAGGCGTGGAGCCCGGCGCTGCACCTGCATGGCGGATCCTCACAGGGCGAGCACCATTTCGGTTGATTCAATCTTCAAGTGTCATTTCATTAGCGTTGTGCATAATGCTCTGGTTAGCGCCTCCAACTGGCTGGATTGACACCCAGTGGGTTACACCCCTACACCCCTGCGCCATGTTGAGGCCGAGCATATAGTCTTAAACGGGGGAAACAAAGCAGTGAAGAAATGTCTATTAGATAGTCTTGCTAACTAGTATACAATTTATACGAAGGTGAGAAAGTTATCCGTCCGGCGATGGAAGTAGTAAAGTTGAAGGTTGCCCATTAACAGAGAGGGCTTATATAATATTAGGTAGTTACATAAATTGGCAGATGGTGCGCGATCCATTGCATAACTCTTCTGGCGCACCCAGCAATGTTCCACCAGACTGGTCAAAAAGTTAATTAAACACACACGACATGCAGTGCGGAGATTGAAGTCCACTTTTCAATGTGGTTGGCTGATCTGGCAAGTCATCCACCAAGAATAACTGTAAGCTCTACATTCCGCAGAATCACATCCTGGCCCCGAATGGCCCGCTCTCGGAAAAACTCCCTTAGGAAAGTCCGGATGCGGAAGGTATAACTTTAAATTTAGTTTATTACCCCTGGATGGCCGTCTGGGGGTGTCCAAAACTGGTGGAAGCCGAGGACATCCTACCACCGTGGATGTGCTGGGATCCGTAAGACACTGGTTGATGTGAGCATCATTTGTAGATCAGTAGTTACACCCGTCCTCCTGATGGTCCAGAGGTCCTGCGCGGGCCGGCTTCCACACCGGCGATGCTCCTGATTCTCGATTTTTCACCCCTTTTATCCTACTCGTGACGTCAGAGGCAGATGCCTGAGCCAATCAACGGCCGAGTAGTAGCCAATCAGCGTGCAGATAGATCAATCACGTATTTATCAAGTTCACAGGACATTCTAGGTTTATTTATGCATACACACGATTACGATGTCAAAAGCAATAGTTTGAAGTTAATTTAAGGGGATTTTCGGGGTTAACTCAGCCATTTCTGTGCCGATTTTAGAATGGTTAACAGTTCTAGAAAGCTCGTTTTATTCTGGTCCTGGGCGCTACCAAGAACACTGAGAATAATTAAAGATTTTTATGAGTACCCACTCGGTCCACTATAGGTATGCACTCGCTCCCAATTCCTTGACATGTTGTCAGGGAAGCTCTGACGCATGCATATGCGCACCACGCACTTTATCGGACTTAGCCAATTTTAACAAAAACCTCTCATAGGGCTTATATATGCATACTATCCTACCCAGGGGGGCGTGCTTGGAGCGAATCCGGAGTGGCCATTCCGTACCCAGATTTGCTGGAATGGTCAGTACCCATCCTGTCGGTCTGCGCTACACCGTCATGGTGGGTGACTTAGTGGGTTTATTGCCTGATGTGCTGGTACAGCAACACATTACAAAACATGGAAAACACAAATACATGAAAAACATAGGGGGATGGACCGTGGGTGTGTGTACTCATCACGGGGCATCAATATGGTGAATATGTATTTCTATGCTATAGAGATAATATAGTGATTTTCTGTGGTAATTGGGATCAATACGGTGACGATGTCTGTCTATGCTACAGAGAGAATATAGTGATTTTCTGTGGTGACTGGTGCGCTTTTAATGTTTATGGGGAGACTGAAATTAGATGTTGGCATGGTGGTGTAAGGGTACTGGAAGTAGTAGCAGTGATAGTGGTAGTAGTCATGAGATGATGAGAGGTGGTGGTGGTAGGAAATGTTTATGTGATGACTATGATGTGTATAATGTGTACGTGTTAGTATTTGCCTATGATCTATTGTTTTATAATTTTCCTGTTAGACATCTGTGTGAGTATTTCCGTTTGGACATCTGGTCCTGTTTCCTTCCATTTTGTGTCTACCTAATTCTGGTCCGATATATTGGATGTGCAGTTTATTCTCTTTTCTAGTTTTGTGTACATGGGCGTCTGTGTTACTCATTAAAATAATTTTGATAGGGATTTAGGGAGGTTATCATGGTGTAGTCTTAGAATTGTGTATGGTTGCTGAGTCCCAGTATCTGTGAGTTTCAGCATGTTATCTGTCTTGAAGATGTATTCACCCTTTGCTGTTTTAGAAAACATTTTAAAACGTTTGTCTGTAACCGTTTTAGCCATGTTAGTTTAATTTCATGTGCCTCATTCCAGATTATGTTACAATATGTGAAGTGAGGAAGGATTAGAGTAGAGTAGAGCGCTTTAACAGTGTCCAGTGCCAGGTAAGGCTTAAGTCGTTGGATAACACTGATGCATTTTGAAACCTTCGCTGAAATTGTTTCAATTTGTTTATCCCATGATAGACTGGGGTCCAGATAAACATCCAGTCATGTCAATTAGCTATGCCATATTCACGGAAAAGGGCACAACTAATAGGCGAGAAATCATTGGTCACGTGGGCCGCTTATGACATGGTAAGCACGTAAATTCAGATGACTGTCTGCATCTGACAGCTGTAAGAACTGTAGGATAGTATGCATGTATAAAGCCATATATGAGAGATATTTCTATGAAATGGCTAATTCCGTGAGATCACGTTGTGCGCATGCACGTTCATCAGAGCTTCCCTGACAACACGTGTCAGCGTTTGGAGAGAATGCATACTAAAGGGTACCGAGTCCGTACACATAATTTCTTTAAATGTAAGTATTCTCATCGTTCTTGGTACCTATCAGGACCGAAATGGGACGAGGATTCCTAAACCATTTGCCTTTTTAAAATCGGACCAGACATTGACGAGTTACCCTAAATTATCCCATTGAAATTATTTTAAAAATATTATCGGGATGTCATAATCGTGTGCGTATACTGAAGGAATGGGGAGAATGTCTATCACGTGATAGCGTCCTCAACCTTCCTAGCTGCACGCTGATTGGCTACAGATCGCCTACTGATTGGCTGGACGTTCTGCCTCTGACGTCATGAGGAGTATAAAAGTAGTGAAAAATCAAGAATCAAGACCACACTTCGGCGAGAGAGAGCAAGTGGTAGGTTATGTGGCCAGAGTAGTGGTAGGCATGGGCAACTGCTTACTGACTGTTGTACCCTACATCACAGCAGTTCCTTTCGGAATTCAGTTCTCATTCTCAAGCCAGCAATCGAACATCCGCATCTAGTTTTTGTAAGCCCTCGGATGGCCATCCGGGGGCAACCAATTGAATACACAGGTTTTTTCAGTTATCCCCGTTAGTTTCGCTTACTGCCGTTAGGTGGCAGTTATAGCCACTCCGACATTACACGCGTGAAAACGAAGCGAAGCGTAGCATCACGCCTCACGTCGCGTTGTATACAGTAGCCACCACTAGCCTTCACTGTATGGCGCGCGTAGAGACTGTTACAACATCAATGTTGCTGAATATCAATATATATATATATATATATATATATATATATATATATATATATATATATATATATATATATATATATATATATATATACCTGTGCAAAAGTTAAGCACCACCCTATTTTTACGCACATGCGAGGGTATATTCATGTGCTATGAAGAAAGCAATAGCATAAACATTTATGTACCCATCCATCTTAGTGCAAGAGGTAATAATGCAACTAGAGGAATGCTGATTATGATGGTGGGGAAACACTGTATGTTTTTGTTTGAACTTGAAAACGAGGCCTGAATATGGTTACGTTGACACAACTGACAACTATTGCCCTACAGTTGACACACGTGGCTAGATTGTCATTAATGGTGTCTGAAAACGAAGTTCAACATCTGTGCACGAGTTGGAGACTGTCATTATTAATACCGGGTATATCCACCTTGTGCCTGGATGACGGCCTTGACACGACATCTCATGCTGGTCGCCAACCGACTGATACGCCATTGTGGTATTCGTTGCCATTCAAGATGGAGTGCGTCTGTTAATTCCTGTAGGTTCTGCACAGGAGGATCCCTCCTTCTCACCATGTTTCCCAGAATGTCCCTGATATGCTCAATAGGGTTCATGTCAGGGCTCCTTGCTGGCCATGGTAGGGTTTCGATGGCATTCTGGCGGAGGTATTCATGCACAGCTCCAGCACGATGTGGCAACCCAAGAAATGTCATCTCTTCAGACAGAGCGTCGAGTTCCTGGGACACGTCATATCCGGTGATGGAGTGGCTACTAACCGTCAAAAAGCCATGGTGGAGTGGCAGACCCCCGAGTCTGTTATGGAAACTCGGAGCTTCCCTGGTCTTTGTCAGTACTATCGCTGATATATCAGCCATTTCAGTGAGATTGCATCACCCCTCTTGAAGATCACCGAAAAGGATCGACCATTCGAGTGGACGAGTGAGTGTGAAGGTTCCTTCAGGGCATTGAAGGAACTCTTGACGACCGCTCCAATTCTCGCTCATGCTAACCCTAACCTCGATTTAATCCTGGACACTGATGCGTCAGCTTACGCCATTGGCGCAGTTCTATCTCAGGTCATAGAGGATGGAACGGAGCAGGTGTTGGGTTATGGTTTGCATACTCTAAAACACAGAGAAACCGTTACATGACCACCAAGTGAGAACTACTGGCTGTGGTCCACTTTGTCAAGTATTACAAACACTTTCTGTACAGTCGCCCCTTTACTCACCGTATGGATCACACCTCACTATGCCGGCTCAGAAACCTAAAAAATCTGGAGGGCCAGGTAGCGAGGTGGCAGGAATCTCTGCAGGCTTTTAACTGCATTGTGGTTCATAGACCCGACAAACTGCATGGAAATGCTGACGCCTTGAGCAGAATCGGGCTTGAGGATGAACCCGATGTAGCCCCCTCCATTAAACATACAACACAGCCATCTCTGGTGTTCCCCGAATTGTGGTACACAGAGTGGAACACGGAGAAAGTCACTCATGAACAAGCAACAGATGCGCGGACACGAGATATATATGTGGTTGGATCCAGGAGGGGGTACATCCTCCCCAGGAATCTGTTACATCTCTATCTGCAACAGCAGAATACTACTACCAGCGGTTCCAGGAATGCCACATGCAGAATGGCATTCTCTAGATCAATAACCGCATAGTAAATCCCGAGCGTTAACGAAATAATATTTTAGAACAACTACATGATAACGTGGGTCATCTAGCTGTTGAGCAGACATTAAACCGGATAAAACAGAGATTCCACTGGATCGGAATTCACGATAGTGTGAAGGCAGTCAACATCTTCCGCAATCACCTTCTTATCCGGTTTACGGAAAACTGATCATATGGAAAGGAGCAACACCGCAGCCATCTACAGTATGCGCTAAAGGGGATCTCCCTCTCCCCCATCCCACCCCCACCGCCCTCCCCTGAACCGTCGTACAGAAATAGCTAAAATATTATACATTATTCACACGTAATAACAGCCAATATTATTAAGGGAGCAGGATGTCCGCAGTCTGTCGTCCGTCCCGAGTAGGATTTTGCTACCGAAAAGTTGAATTCAATAATGGATTGATTCAAGCTACGACAGCACCCTTCTTCGTCTTCTGCTCTCTAAAGTAACTCTGTCCCGCCTTCAGGCTCAGCCATTACAGAGCGAAATACATCAAGTCCAATAAAGTTGACACCGCACTTCACCTACCTGCTCCCTGCCCACGGTAATAAAAACGTCACACTTAACAACAGCACAAGAGTCATCTGCAAATAAGCAGCCACGCGTATCAATGAAAATCATCAACACGACAGAAACATAGACACTCAGGTTGACTGTATTCACAAATCTCCATACGACGGTATTGTAACTGTAAACTGAGGCACGCATTTTCTGAGCTGTATTATAATAAATTAAGTTTGGTCTAGGTAGGGATGAGACTAGTCCTACCCATAGAGGAGAATGCTTGGCAGTCCGCCCACATCCGGCTTGGTAGAATTAGTATACTTAATTTCCGCAAGACACCGAACTGTTTAAACCAGACAATAATTAATGGCAGTTATATTGTCCTAATTTTAATTAAGAACACCATCGTTATACCGTGTATACAGACCATTAACCCATGGCCCAATGAAGTGGCATAAAAAATTCGACAGTATCATATCAGGGAGAATTAAAAATATTCTCTTACCTACATATTCCCACACAAGATCAACACGCTCCAATGATTCATCCAGACACTGCAATGAATTGGATGGAGATCTCTATCTGTCTGGTCACCGTGTGCTACGGATCTAACAGTTGACCTGTCGTTAGGGTAAAGTCCAATATGCCCAAATATGCACTGTGGGCCGGTAAATAAACTAACTATCTTACATTTATAATCGTTCATTGGCAGGGTTATCTAGCTAACAAGTATCCAAAGATACGTGGGGTGGGGGATGTATGTAAATCAGCACTTTAACCATCACCACTTGGAAACCTCCGATAGTTTTCCAGGGTCTGATCCGATCAATATGCTGATGGGGAATCCATACAATTAGAAAGCCATACGGCGGGTGGATCGTGGAAAGAGACGATAACTTAATATATATGAGGCCTTATAGGTAATTGGCCAATTTTACACAACCTTGCGGAGTGCGGGCTAGATTACCACAACAACCGGAAAAGAGGCATGCACTATATGTCGCTAAGCGAAGAAATTGTCCTTGACCACTTTAACCCATCCTATCAAGCTGAATAGTAAGATTAGTCAGTAACGTGTTGGACTCAAACAATTAGAGCATGGTCAGCGACCTCAGTGTAAAGTTGATGATGACGGGAATAAGTGATGCAGATATAAATGTTGCTGTATAGTATTTTCTAGCATACTGCGGTCCAAAGTTTTCTACATTTAAACAAAACATATTAACTGGATGGCTACCTGCCATATACAACTACAACAATTAAATTAAGTAACTAAGTATCACAGATTGATAAACTTAGACGGTGCAGCCAGTTGAAAGCACCCACAGTAAACAAGGATACTATTCACAGTAAGAAAGAAATTATAAATTGCCGTCCTAAGACCGCATGGCGGATCGAATGCATGGGAGCGTGCTAGGCGGGAATCATAGACTTCCCGAGTAGGTGCGTAGCCGAGAGGAGTGTGACGCAAAAGACGCATGTTCATAAGAAAGAGCTCATAGGGTGTGAAAGAATTTGGGAGGGAGGCATACCATTGATTTTAATTTTTGACCTGAAATTATTTTTCCAGGTCTTTTGTTTTTTTGTTTTTTTTATCTCCCGGTGCGTGCATACTTTCATAATTTAGATCACTGATCACCCAAACAATAGCTCGCATGGGTGTTCTCTCGGATACGGATAATCATTTTTCTGCAGAGAACACGCAAGCTCAAAGGTACCACAATTACAATACAGTTTTTATATAGTGTAAATATATATTAATCGCATAACTATACCCGAGAAGCGTATCACAGATTATGCTAATTACAAGTGCATCCCGGGTAAATAAAGGGATGCACTAAGTGTATACTCATCAATATAATGCAGCCCATTAGTGAGGATCCACATGGCTAACTTCCACTAACCCACAATCCGTCCCGTCGTACTGAAGCAGGGACTAAAATAATAAGAAAAATATCAAATAATAATAAGGTAAAAAGACTAGTTCATCAGGCAGCCCCAGCATAGCTGAGACTGCATGATGGGATTATGACATATTCGCTATAGTGTGTTGTGTACTTACGTCGCACACGACAAGGTTACAACACAGGAATCTGCAGCGATTATTTTATGTGAGACACAGCTATGCAAAAATATTGCACAGCTGTGTAGGATGACCATAGTCAGCCTAGGGACTGGGTGTCAATTGTTAAAACATATATAATAATAAGAAAAAGGTTTAAAAAATAAACAAAATAATAAAGTGGTTCGCACAACCACTGATAAATCCTGCTGTAACCTCGACAGTAGTGTCCACAAACATCCGCTGTGAAGATTCCTCAGCATGTCTGCGTACCCTGACTCATACAGGATGGACGGGGCAGATGGTCCTCCGCTGCCGATATATCCCTACTAAGCAGGCCTAGGTCGGTAATACTATAGCTGGAAGATGGTGCAAATGTATCCATTGAAGCACTGGTGGTTGTGGAGATGATGACTGCTGATGTGCAAACTGCTGGCGGTGTGGAGACTGTGGACATTACTGTTGTTGTTGAAGTCGTGGTTGTTGTCTGTACTGCGGGTGGACTGAGTGCTGTGAATTGAATGAGCAGTCGCTGAAACGATGATGCGTTTGCGGATGCTGAAGCGGATGCTGATGCGGATGCTGGCAGATAATTTCCGGAATTTTGTGGACTTTAGAAGTTTACTGGCGGTTGTCCTTGATACAGCACAGATTTCCATGGAATGCGGGAGGCGTTTCTTTCAGGCGTAGGGATGATCCGGTGTAGGTACTTTCTGAACTGCTGGATCCGTAGGAGTGCTGCTGCGCAGGTGTGGCGTGATGCTGCTTCGTGATGCAGTGGTGGTTAGTGCTGCTTCAATAAGCCGGATCTCCTCGTCGATGATAAGACTACAAGGAGATATAGATCTGTCTGAAACATCCTGTAACCCCTGTTCAGATACGGTCACCGGTGTTGAAATAACCGCAGAAATTGGTCGCCCAGTTGTGTGTGATGCGGATGGTGAAGTTGCTGCAGGTGCTGCTGGAGTGGAAACTGCAGGTGATGCTGGTACCATTACTACAGGTGCTGCCAGTGCTGGTCGTGCTGGTGACTCCGTCGTGACGTTGGCTGATGTTACATAATGACTTAGTGCATGGCACATGGTGGATGTGGTGGCTGCTGTTGCTGGTCTGTAATGCGGAAAGTCTGGTTGTCGCCATTTCGTATGCTTGGTTTTAGCACATTAAGCGGAAGTCTAGTTTCAAAACGAGTGGCTAGCACTTCAACATTCTCACTTTGCTCACCAGGCTGTAATGTTAATACTAGCACACGATGCTTATCCGTCAACGTGTCCATCACACCATAATGTGTAGCTGTATAAAGGTACTTGCAGTCCTTACAGAATGCATGTTGAAAAAGATGATCAAGTCCGAATTGCGGGAAAACACGTGCTTACACGGCTGTCCATTGAGCTGTAATGCTGTACATGGATACTTCTTTCAGGAATGAGCTGGCACTGACTCCTCTGAACTGTCAGACAAGGCAAGGTCCTCAGCAAGTGACATCTTATGTCCGCATATTGATAACGGTGTGGTCTATCTGTCCAGAGCTATGTTGCCTAACTCTTCATACTTTTCCTGGCCAAGTAATATTAATAGAAGCGATAAATAAATAATAAGAAAACAGCAGAATTTGGTTTGCGACACAAAAGTAGCCTAATGCTTGTTCTTCACTTGTGTTGCGTTTGACGGGAAGACGAAGTTTCAGTGCACAATCTCCTCCTTTTATACTTTTATGGTGACGTCACAGGAGGGAGGATGACCACATCCGAAAGTTCTGATTCGGCCATGCCCTATAAGGAAAGTTTGGATGTATTTAAACCTGGAGTCAGACGAAATATTCCTCCCATGTAAAGGGAGTGATTATAAATATAAGAAGGATGGTGTGTCACTTTCATCTCCAATCAAGGGGAAAACAAGTCTCCGATCACCGTAAAAACTTGAAACTACTTATTCCCATGGAAGCTCACCTTTTAATTAGCATGAAGCGGTTTTTCAGATTGGATGCTTATAAACTTGCCTGTTTTAATTTCAGGCTGAAGTCCCTGATGGGGTGTGGGAGAGTGTGATGACGTCAGCGGCAATTGCGCCAACTCACCCCTCTCACCTCTTCCATCATGCTGTGGTAGATGCACATTTTGGGTGGCTCTTGGGTCTAAAGCCTTTGATCCAATTTAGTGGAAATAGAAGTGAAAGTCACGTGGTTTCTTGTTATGAAAGCATGCGGTTGATCGGAAACTTAGGCAATATTTATGTAATGTCGGAGTATTGATGCTGCCGATTATTCATTGTTGATGCGGAAGATGGAAATATATGTTTTAAAATCTGTTCCCCAAAACTCGTCATGACCGCACGGGAAGGATGCCCGTGATGGATATCCGTCTCGCCACTCCTCACCATAGTGACATGTTAGTAATCAAACCGGCTTGTGTGAAACGTAGACATTGTCCAGGTGATGTTTTATGTGGTTGCGGGGCAGGGTAGCCGGATTTTCATCGAATTTGGATATCTTGTGTGGTAACATGTATGCATGCTGTCCTTGGAGGTAGATGCTATTCCAAAGTGACCTACGGGAAGCTGAGCATCTGCGCCCATTGGACAACTGTATCTAAAGATAGGTAGGAATCCCTGCCACTTGTGGCCAAAGCTGGTTTCCGTTACTAACAACTAATTGGTAGGTTAGACTGTAGCAGAAGGCCCGCATAAATAAAGCGGCATCTACCAATACAGTATCTTTGAAACTACATAAGACGGTGACCTAGGAATTCTTTGGAAATCGTTCGCCCCGTCTTCACGTAAACCAGTGTGCAACACCTTAACAGTAGCTTCACTTGGATTTTCAGCACGTAGCATTTTCTGTTGAACAAAAGAGTGGCCATTTTTGCCAGCTCTTTTCCTCCACTTTGGTGTTAAAGGCATTTTCTGTGGTGGAGGCCCACACGAGGCACTTTCCTCTTGCAACAACAATATTTTCTTTTGTGTGTGTTAGCGGTATATTAGCTTATATTAAGCTACTTAGTGATTTCGTTGTGGATGCTTCTCTTGCGGGGGATGCCTCTGTGGATTCAAGAACCTGTGCTCTATTGTGTATAATTGTGTGCTCATTAACTGTCAAACGATTATGTTGTTTGTATAGTATATATTAACATTTCTACTGTTTTAATTACAAATGGTTCCATAACTCTAAATTAGTATGGATAGACATACCGGTGACACTTATAGTTGAGATGGCACCGTGTGGTTTTTATCTTCGTGGCAATGGTCGCACGGCCCCACTGGAACATCAGTGTTCCACCGGCTCTAGAAGTCAGTCTTTGTATTTCTTGGAGAGATGTCATACAGGATCCGCAACCCCGAGATCCGCAGCTAACCAGCCATCCCGGTCATCGTGCACTTGTGGTGCGCTGGGCAGAAATCTACTAGCAGACCAGTATCTACCCTGCGAGCTACACTTTTTACCCTTGATCTCTGCCACCTTTTGTGTAGGTTTCGTTTGAAGTGGGTCCAGATCTCCCCAGTTTTGATTGGATGTTAGATGTAGACGGTGGCCATAAGCCCCTCCCCTCATTAAACCACGTGACTGCTGTTATCCAATGAGGTGAGCTTATGGGTAATTAGTGTAATCCTGATTGACAAGGGTTAATGCATTGTGTAAGGATTTTTGATAGGGTACATGTCTGAACTCGTCTTTTCCTGACTCAGGGATCTCATTCAATCACGAAGCTCCGACACCTCCTCGTTAAATCACGTGCATCATGTCATCCAGTGAGGTGAGCTTACGGGTAATTAGCGTAAAGCTGATTGACAAGGGTTAATGCATTATGTAAGGATGATTGGCGGGGTACATGTCTGGACTCGTCTTTTCCTGACTCTGGGAATTCATTCAATCGTGAAATGCCGCCCCTCATTAAATCACGTGTCTCCTGGCATCCAATGAGGTGAGCTTAAGGGTAATTAGCGTAATGATTGATACGGGTTAATGCATAGCATAAGGATGATTGACAGGGTACATGTCTGGACTCGTCTTTTCCTGATGTTGAGAACTCATCCAATCACGACGCCCTGCCCCATAGTTAAATCACGTGTCTCTTGGCATCCAATGATGTGAGCTTAAGGGTAATTAGCATAATGCTGATTGACAACGGTCAATGAGGGTAATTAAGTGCTGATCTCTTTGAGCCAGTACACACGTGCAAGGGTTAATGTATTGTGCAAAGATTATTGACAAGTTGCATGTTTGAACTCGTCTTTTCAGGGCTATGGGAATGCATTCAATCGTGAAGCCACGCCCCCTCGTTAACTCACGTGACTCCTAGAATCCTATAGTGTAATGACGCTTGACAAGGGTTAATACGGGTAATTAAGTGCTGATCTCTTCGAGCCAGGATAAACGCACAAGAGTCAATGTATTGCATAAAGGATGATTGTAATTCTAAATGGTCAATCTATCGAGCAATTGTGGAAGACGAATCTGTAAGTCTAATGGATTGATCATTGAACTGCTAAACTTTGGCACTTTTTAGCTGTGACAATGTACAAGGGTCAATGTATCGCATAAGGACAATTGGTTAGTTATTACTCCAGCCGACTAAAACTAACTAGTTGAGCTTTAAAACGACTCCAACCGAGTGTAACGATCATCAGAGTCGTACAAAGTTCAACGAATCAATTTTCAATCGAGTTAGGTTATTAACTACTGATTACATTTTTAATGTTCCTCAAATGGCCATGCAATATTGGGAAAAAATCCAGCCTAAGTTGACTCAGGGTTTGGATGGGCTATAGGTGCTGGTTCTTTCAGTTTTCAATTAAGATTGCCGCCATAAGCAGTAGCCGCGCCCAGACAAATTAGTTTCAAAACATTCAACAGCTTACCCGTATAGTTTTCTGGAAATTGCTAGTCAGGGAGTTCAGAGATCGATCGATCCCAAAAGGATAGAGGTGTGGGTGGAGCTTAGCTAGAGAAGGGTGGGGGCATGGCTAAAATGGAAAGGTTCAGGTTGAAAATTTTGGATCTCCGGGTATGACTTTTGTGAATGGTTTCCTATCGATGTTGATTCCACTTCGCCAATGGCAAGATTATGATGTTAGCGGTTTCTGCGATAACCTCTTACCGATGATGAAGCGGGATACTGACAGTCGGCTCGCCTCGTCGAGAAGATGAATTTTGACGATTTTTATTAGAGACTGTCGGGCCTATTTGACGATGAAGATCCGCTGGTTCGGATTGGATGTTTCTTCCAACTCTGGCGTCCTAACTCTAATGATGACCAAACTAGTGTCTTACTTTTGTAAGAGGATAAGTTTTATTAAATGCTACAATTAACTGTACAAACCGATAAAGTAATTTGATAAATCTCTCATATATAACAAGTACCTTGCTGGTACAAATCAAGTATCTATTCTACTCTACTAGCCACGAACGTAGCACCAGCGATGTGCTACGTGAACCCTGATGTCGGATTGATTAACTTTTCTAACTGAAAAGTGCTTCTTATATAGCCCTCAGAATCTCTGAGGATGTATACATATCAAGATATTTAGATCTATACATATTGAGATATTTAGATCTTGTTCTGATAATTCTTCTAGGTATGTTAAAAGCACAGCTTGATTGGCCCGGATAATCAGTCTGCCAATCAACTTCTGCTTATTCCCTCCTAGAAGTTTCTACCTACTAAATGTTGGTCGTTCTGACCAATCAACGATCCTTTCATTTCGTTGTTGGATATAAAACCTATTCTGTTTAATTCTTTGCTACAGAGTTTGATCGACGCTCATTGATCGTGACGGCATTCTGACCAATCAAACTCTGTGCTATTCTTCTATGGAGATGATGCCTTACATAGAAGAAGTGGTGGTAGCTGGTTCAGATTTGATGCGATCTGTCAGCTAACTAACAACATTACGGAATGTGTTGTTGTTGCATGCCATTGTATGAGTGACATATAGTTGATATACAAATTTCGATTATGTTATTCATTCCTACAGGATGCTACAATGTCTATGTCCTGTCCATTGCCTATCTTGAATAAGCCTGTAGGATGCTAGAGTTAATAGGCACATGAGCTGTATGATCTCATTGCCAGCTGGTGTTGTTCTATTCTCCCTTTGTCACATCCGATTCCAGTGATTCTTATGCATTGATTATTTTCTAAACTATCGATCCAAACGACTGGTGAATATTATAAAAGTGTGTGCCGACTGAACAGCAACAACTTTCATCTAAACTATTTCCAGATACACATCAATTCAGAACCGTGGAACTTATTCTAATCAATTCGACTGTTTCAATTTTGATGATACACTTTATCCAACAATCCTGATCGGGCTATATTCGCATATCATCCGCATAGCATCAGCACCAGCTGATGTCAACTAGTTACCGTATAATAATAAACTCAATAATAAGATATACAGTCAACCGGTCCATTAGCTCACCTGGTATTTTCAAAT
Organism: Chaetoderma sp. LZ-2023a; assembly: GCA_034401795.1. Classification (NCBI taxonomy): domain Eukaryota; kingdom Metazoa; phylum Mollusca; class Caudofoveata; order Chaetodermatida; family Chaetodermatidae; genus Chaetoderma; species Chaetoderma sp. LZ-2023a. Next base: position 18,051,591 of record CM067363.1, on the reverse strand, counting down.
CATAAATTTCACTTAGGACTTACTCGTAAATATAAGATATCCAGCGGGGTCATGACTCCCACAAGACAGTCCCATATCTACAAGGTGTATTCCAAACATCCGCTTTCCTGTTTGCATACCCTGAAATTGTGATAAGATTTTGTCCGTGAAAGGGTCTAAGAGCTTTACATCAATATTTTATATCTCAAACTTCCACATACTTCATCTACCTATCATTTCTCTCTCTCTCTCTCTCTCTCTCTCTCTCTCTCTCTCTCTCTCACTCTCTCTCTCTCTCTTTCTCTTGCACACCCGCACACCAGCACGTCTGCACACACTAAGCCAAAATGTTTAACGTGATGCATAGTACATGACCATAACACCTAGTAAATTTGTGATAAGATTTCGTTAAGATTATTATAAATTGTAGCATATTCCACACATATTTACACTTTTTTACACTCAGATTTGTATATACATATTTCGATTCTGTTATGGAGAGCGTCTGCAGACCGGGAGAGGATTGCCTTCAGGAATTGCTAGTCAGGGAGTTTAGAGATTGATCGATCCCAACATAATCGAGGTGTGGGTGGAGCTTAGCTAGAGATGGGCGGGGCATAGCTGAAAATGGAAAGACCCATTAGCACACTGCGGGCAATTAGATATGCCATTATAATCGCTTAATAGATTGTCAAGTTGTACAACTTGGATGTCTTTACTATTTAATAAACACTATGTAGAATACGTTGAAAGTAAATTGACTCGGCATTGTTACCACCATAAGCAGCAACATTGCCCAGTCAAATTAGTTTCAAAATATTCAACAGTATACACGCATAGTTATTTGGAAATTGCTAGGCATGTGTACTAACGATATTAAAAATTGGTATATTCACTAACACAATTTGAACAAGTTACTCCTGGGTCACTATAACAAAGTGTATGTTACAGTCATGAAAACCCCTGTAATGGCGATTAGGCATACATGAGCTTAGCATTCACCCAAGGCAATATTGGTAACAGATGACTATTAGAAATGCACGTTTCTCTATTCACTAATGCCCCGCACACCCGCACCCCAACCATTGTTATGAATAACGATCATACAGCCTGTTCATACTGCTCTGTAGTATTCAGCGTTATCGATTTTTTCATAACATTGCCTATATACTGTACAGCTCAGGGTAAGATAACATGTCTATAAACATGAACAGAAAACATGTTAGTAAGAACTGCTCTCTTGAGTATTTTGGGTGTAATTTGATCATGTCGATAGTCACTTACAGGACTGGCGGTATGATCAGCGAACGAAAAGAAGAAGAAGAATTTGATTTGAAGACAATTGCGGTCTTAGGCAACAGTGTCTTTCAATCCAGGTATGTTCAAAATATGCAACAGTACATTTTATTTTGTTTTGTAAACGTGTTGTGTATATTTCTGTGCTGGACTGTACTCAGAATTGACTCCTAAGCTGGACAAAACACGCGGTATTGATTTTTCTTACGGAGCTTTATGGTTATTGGGGGCATTAGCCAGGTGGGTTGTGAGTACAGCTCGAGGCTACACCAATTCATTTCAAGATTATTTCGATAAATTCTTTGAAAAAGTTGAAATCAGAATTCCCGTTTTGCATATTTTCAAACTTGCATTTCTTGCTTATTTATTCCTATAGGCTCACACAATTTATATGTGCGAGCCAGATTTGATTGTGTTTTAAATATATTGTATAAGTGGCTATTCAAATGGTGTTTGCATGCAGACTGTAAGTAGGATTAATATGCCCCCCCCCCCCCCCTCATCCAGACAGAGATATAGCCTGATTCCCTGGGGCACAACTAAATCATGCTAGATGCATTGCAAGGCGATATAAAGGCAGTCACTAGCCTGAGAAAATCATTGTCAACATGGGAATTAATGACAAGAATCTGAAAGCATGCAAGGCTAAGACCAACTTGCAACTTTGTTCGAGTGAGCTCCGTGCCAAATTTCCAAATTCACAAATATACTTTGCACTGCTAAACAAACTAACTCGGGCACAAGGAGACACTATCTTGGAGTTGAACTCTGCTATGCAAGCATCTAGGGATAACATTTAGACAATACAAGCTATTCCTGCTTCACAGTTTGAAGTATATCCTGACAAAATCCACTGGCCACCATAAACGGCTAATAATATCTACACTCTTTGGCTACAATCTGTAGGTTTAAAGTAAATTTGGATCAAGGCCATAACCACACAGCCACTGGTTTAGGTACTAATATTTTCAATTTCACTGGCTTACATTTAAGCGAAATGGAAAGCTTACTTTTATCATGTGGTCTTACTTTTGTTCCAACACTGAAACCTAAATCTGAGTTAGATGGTCTTTTGGACAACGGTTTTATGGAAATTACTGATTTTAACCGGAAAATCAAATGATCGGATTTCTTTAAAAAACCTTTCATTAAATGGTCAGGATGGGAACCAGATGTGTCAGCCATAGACCAAACGCTTAAAGAAACATTTAAGACCATCTTAGAATGCAAAGAAACAATTACGGCAAAAACAAACCACCAAAATTTGCTGTAAAATGAGCGCAGAGCCATAAAAGATATAGGCGATAATAAAAATATTGTCATAAAGTCAGCAGACAAAGGATGTGCAACAGTAATAAATAAATTATATAAAAGAAGCACAGAAACAGCTAAGCATTCCGAAATATTACAAAAAACTAGATAACCCTAGACGTTGACTCGATGAATACAAATAATAATATAGAAAAGGGTATAAATTCGGTCCGCAGGGCCTTAAAGAAATATCCTGATGCACTTCGCCCAGACGGGGAACCAATAGAACTGCTCAAAATTAGTTTACAGGGTAATGAAGAGGTTTATCACCAGATTCGTGGTTGAGCTAGGGGTAAACGTTTCGGTCCAAGCTTTGCCAACATTTACATGGCTGAGTGGGAAGAAGGTGCGCTACAAAAATGCAGCAAAAGCCCTCTCAATTTCAATAGATACACTGATAATGTCTTAAGATTAATCTGGCCACATGCGAGAGATGAATATACCGAATTCCTGCAACTCTAAACAGCCATGATCCTGACATTAAATTAAAAGAAACCATCAGTGATAACGCAGTGAACTTTCTGCATGTCACCATTCACAAGGGCTAAAAATGTGACGAATCTACTTATTTAGACCAAAATGTATACATTGAGCCAACAGATTCACACCAGTTGATTCACAAAAAGTCATTCCACTCACTTAATCTTCCGGATCACATATCTGATCAGGACATGGAAATCTTTCCCATTGAACAGAGACATCTACAAAACACGGTTCCCGGGCCGTTATTGCTTATAAGAAAAATCCCAGTCTCCATAATCTTTTAGTAAGAGCGCAGCTTACATGAGAAAAAATCTTATAAAATATAAGCTACCAATAAACAAAGAAGCCAATTGTCAACTATGCAAACAAAACAACAACTCTCAGGTAATAAAATAAACAAGTCTTAAGGAGGTTGAGCAAATGCGCTTGGCAATATACTACTACTACTACTACTACTACTACTACTACTACTACTACTACTACTACTACTACTACTACTACTACTACTACTACTACTACTACTACTACTACTGGATGAACCCAATGGCTATTATCACTAGCAATGCTACTACTGAATATTATATTAAAACTACTGAATGAGCTGGCAAATATAACACCACCATAACCTACCCACTCACCAACCCCCTCCCCATCCACCTCCGTCCATCCCTGCTCCATATGTGTTTTATAATACTATCTACTAAATGCAAGGTATATCCTGATATATAACTGTCTCTGTTGTCTGTATTGTTACTGTTCTGTCTGTCATCATCATCATCATCATCATCATCATCATCATCATCATGATCTGTTGCGACGTTTGAGGCACTGCTGGGCCTATTGCCGATCTAAAGGTTCACATATTTGAGTTGCGCACTGTGCGGATAATGGCAAAATCTTTTTTATCGATTTGGTTGAGGTAACAATAGAGGTTATTGATACCCTATACTAGGTCTTGTAGGGCATGCCGACCTGACAATCTTTAAATGTAAGGTGTCTGCCAGAACTATAGGTTGTGCCTTAAGCGGAAAACCTGGAGTCAATTATGTAAAAACATGTTATTGCACGCCAAATAAATAATCTATGATTTGATTCAAGATTCAAGATTCAATGTTATTTATTTCAATAATTTTTGTACATATTTAAGGTCACAACAGGTAGTCCACCAACGGCAGAACCTATAGAGCGGTGGACTTTGTACACACATAACATTTAGAACAATTGGACAACATAAATAAAAACAACACCACCATATTAATATAATATGGTGGCTAACATATCGAAATTATGCTAGAGAAAGTTAAAAAAGATAATGATAGTAGTATAATATTGTAGCCGCCAGGGGTGTGCATGGCTCCTCCACAAGGTGTCACTGGTTAGCTGGCCTCGGGGTTGGGGAGTGGATGCCGCGCATCTCCGGTGTCCACAAAGACCGACCTCTAGTGCCAGTGGAACGATCACATTCCTGTGAGCTCGTGCAGCCATTGCTGTGGAAATTGAACACTACCATTTCATCCTGGCTGTTCGTATCACCAGTGTTCTGGGCCATCATTGCAAAGATGGAAAAAGCAGTGCTGACGCAATTTACTATTAATTTACTATTTAGGACGAAAGATTCAAACAATGGTACTTGTTTGCTGCTTTATTAAATGGTGCACATAAAGACAAAAAGAGTGGCATGTTATTCTTAAATCTTGCGAGAGGTACCTAACCGATCTAGTCATATATAGAGGGTATCATGGAAGGTACCCCTGTCTGGAAGGGTCTTGACAGGGCACGTCAGTTGGTTTAATATAAACTATATCTGCCTCAGATTGGCCAAAGTTTATTGGTTTGCGAGATGAAAGTGCCTCGCAGGGCCTCAATCAGAGGAAAATGCCTACAACGCCAAAGTGGAGGAAAGAGCAAACAAGGGAGAGAGAGAGAGAGAGAGAGAGAGAGAGAGAGAGAGAGAGAGAGAGAGAGAGAGAGAGAGAGAGAGGGAGAGGTGCCCAACAATAAACATGCAGGGGAAGAGTGGATGTCCCTCCATAAAAATTAAGGGGGAAAATGGATACCCTTACCATTTGAGTGGGAGGCAATTTATGATTTTGCAAGAGGAAAGTGCCTCGCATGGGCCTCCGTCCAGGAAAAATACCTACAATGCCGAAGCGGAGGAGGAGAGCAGTAAAAATGGCCGCCCTCTTGTTTTGAAGAATTGCAAAACATTATAATATGACTAGCGTAGTTTTTTGATGTTGGATGCATGCAGTTTTTACATGAAGATGGGGTGGCTGATTGCCACTGAATTCAGCACCATCATCTTGTGTGAGTTAAAGATATTACTTTAGTTGGCGCCGCTCTATTTTTGTGGGCCTTCTTGACGGGCCTGGACTAACATTTAGCTTTTAGGCCCAGGCACAAAATTTTAGGACGCAAATGGCTTAGCACCTACTTACTTTAATGAGTAGGTCTTACTGGCGAGGATGCTCGGTACCATTGCCGGTGTAGCATGGATCGACCGGATGGGTACTGGCCATCCCAGCTGAGCTGGGTACGGAATGGCCATTCCAGATTCACTCCAAGCATGCCCGCCCCCTGAGTTGGATAGTATGTGTATATACGCCCTATGAGAGAGGTTTTCGTTAAAAATGGCTAAGTCCGTTAAAACGTGTTGTGCGCATGCGCGCGCGTCAGAGCTTCCCTGACAACACGTCTCGGAATTGGAAGCGAGTGCATGCTTATAGTGTACCGAGTCAGTACTTGTAAATAGCTTAAACTACATCGTCCTAGTTATTCTTGGCACGGATCAGAACCGGAATAAAACGAGGATTACAGAACCTTTTACTATTTTAAAATCGGCCCAGCAATGGCTGAGTTATCCACGAAACTCCCGTTAAATTATTTTCAAAATATTGCTCTTGACGTCGTAATCGTGGGTATGCATGAATTAGATAAAGAATGTGCTGTGCACGTGATAGCCACGTCACCACTTTTAGCTGCACGCTAATTGTCTACTGGTCGGCCGTTGATTGGCTGAGGCACCTACCGCTGACGTCACGAGTAGTTTAAAGGGGTGAAAAATCGAGAATCAGGCACATCACTGGCGTGGAAGCCAGCCCGCGCAGGACTGCTGGACCATCGGGATCGATGTGTGCAACTGCTAACCGACGGTGATTCCCGCATCATCTGGTGCCATTCAGATTTCAGTGCCTCTGCGGTGGTAAGGAGTCCTTGGCTTCCGCGAGTTTTTGGATACCCCCGGATGGCTATCCGGGGGTAAAATAACTTAAATTACTAACTCCCACATCTGAACCTTTCTAGGTGAGTCTTACCGCAGATGGGCCGTGCAGGCCCATATGTAATTCTACGGAATGTAGAGCCGATGGTGATTCTTGGTGGGTGACTCACTAGATCTGCAGACCACACTGAAAAGTGGACTTCAACTTCCGCACTGCATGTTGTGTGTGAATTAAGAAACCTTTTGACCACAGTCTGGTGGGACTTTGCTGGGTGCACCACAAGAGCTATGCAACGTATCCCGCACTGTGTGCCAGTTATTGTACATGCATAATAATATATATCAGCCCTCTCTATTAATGGGCAACTTCAAACCTTCATACTACCGTCGCCGGATGGAAAACTTTACAACTACTGTTTAAATTATGTAGCAGCTAAGGGACTATCTAATGGACATCTCCTGAACTGTTCTGTTTCACCTTCCTGAGAGTGTGCAATATCCGACCTGCCTGGAGAAGCCAGCTTGCGGAGACCTGCCTGCGGATACCTGCCTGCGGATGTCTTCCTGCAGAAATATTTCCAGCCTTAGAGATCGCGCCATCTCGCGCTATTTATATGTTAGCGTCTCAATTTCAGTAACTTCTGAACTTGTTCCATACCTATGATCAATAGGTACTCAAGTAGCTATACTATTGAACATTTAATTATTATTTCCGTATATGGTACTGATGACTAATAGGTACCTTAAGACTGCATTCTTATAATTTCTATTTTACTGTGAATATTATCCTTGTTTACTGTAGGTGCTCTCAACTAACAGCACCGTTAGGTCCAATGACCTGTGATACTTATTCTAATCATATATTTATTCGAACCGTATTCGTTAGTTGTGTATATGGCAGATAGCCATCTAGTTAATATGTTTTGTTTATTTATAAGAATTCTATACTGCAGTACGCTAGGAAATACTATACAGCAACATATATATGTATATATCCGCATCACTATATCCCCACCAGTATCAATTTTACACTGAGGTCGCTGATCATGCTGTAATTGCTTGACCCTGATATGTTACTGACTAAACCTGGCTATTTAGCTCGATAATATAGGTTTAAAGTGGTTAGAGACAATTTCTCCCTATAGTGTACGCCTCTTTTCCAGTTGTTGTGGTAATGCAGCCCCATGCACCGGCAAGGTTGTGTAAAATTGGCCAGTTACCTATAATGCCTCATATATATATATATATATTGAGTTATTGTCTCTTTCCACGATCCACCAGCTGCAAGGCTTATTAATTGTCTGGATTCCCTATCGACACATTGACCAGATCCGACCCTGGGAAACTATCGGAGGTTTCAGAGCGGTGATAGCTAAAGTGTTGATCTACATACATCTTCCCCATATCTTTGGATACTTGTTAGTTAGATATCCCCGCCAATGTAGGAAGCACTGCAAAAACACTAGTTAAATATGTGAGTTATTTAGGTTATATACCGGCCACAGTGCAATTCTGGGCATTCTGGAACTTAACCCTAATGGCAGGTCAAATGCTAGATCCGTAGGACTTGGTGATGGATGAGATGTGGATCTCCATCATCCAACTCATTTGAGTGTCTGGGTGAGATCTTGGAATCCGCCATGCCCTCATGGGAAGGACACTTGCGGTGGATATCCGTCTCTCTATCCCAACCAACTATATCGACATGGCAGTATTCAAAATTGCTTGTGTGAACTGTAGCCATTGTTCTAGTGATGTTATATGTCGTTGCGGGGCAAGGTAACCAGATCTTTATCTGATTCATGGGCCTTGTATCGTAACATGTACACGCACTATCCTTGGAGGTAGATTCTAGGCAAGGCGACCTACAGGAAGCTGAGCATCTGCGCCCGTTGGATAACTATATCTAAAGTTAGGTAGGAATCCCCTGCCACTTGCGGCCAAAGCTTGTATTCGTTTCTAACAACTAAATGGTAGGTTAGGTTGTAGCGGAAGGCCCGCATAAATAAAGCAGCAACTACCAATGCAGTAACTTTGGAACTGCATAAGACGGGAATTCTTCGGAAATCATTCGTTCCATCTTCACGTAAACCAGTGTAATCACATTAATTATGGCTTCACTAGGATTTTCAGCATTTAGCCTTTTCTGTTGAACAAAAGAGTGGCCCTTTTTGCCAACTCTTTTCCTCCGCTTCGGCATTGAAGACATTTTCCTGTGATGGAAGCCTGCGCGAGGCACTTACCTCTCGCAACAACAATATTTTCTTTGTGTGTGTGATGGGTGTATATTAGCTTATATACACCTGTGCAAAAGTTAAGCACCACCCTATTTTTACGCACATGCGAGGGTATATTCATGTGCTATGAAGAAAGCAATAGCATAAACATTTATGTACCCATCCATCTTAGTGCAAGAGGTAATAATGCAACTAGAGGAATGCTGATTATGATGGTGGGGAAACACTGTATGTTTTTGTTTGAACTTGAAAACGAGGCCTGAATATGGTTACGTTGACACAACTGACAACTATTGCCCTACAGTTGACACACGTGGCTAGATTGTCATTAATGGTGTCTGAAAACGAAGTTTAACATCTGTGCACGAGTTTGAGACTGTCATTATTAATACCGGGTATATCCACCATGTGCCTGGATGACGGCCTGGACACGACGTCTCATGCTGGTCACCAACCGACTGATACGCCACTTAGCTCTTGCGACATGTAAAGCAATGTCCTCGTCTGGACTATGGTCAAAACATGAATTCAGTGACGCTGGATGCGTCCATTGTTTGCTACCACCGTTTCTGTCATGATACGGCAAATCTGGAGAGACATTGTAAAACACCACCTGTCTCTACATACTAATTTTGTAGGTAACGGTCTAAAGTCTTACACCACAATGAACGCCGATGATGGTGGTGGAATGATAAACTTTCTTTTAATTTATATTTTTGCCCCTCTTGATCTACCAGGAGCTTCCAAATGCTTGCGGTGCAGAGCGTGGGTGTCCTGAGAGGGAACCTGACTGTAATAAGCTGTGTTGGTGTAGACTTCAGAACGCGAGCTCTACAGTAGGCAGATAAGGAATTGCTCTCCATCGGACGGAAACCGCCTCCCTTCTAACTGTGTCTGACTTTCAGAGCTCCTTTTATACTCGCTGGAGGGGCAGCGCCAGCGGGCTCAGCCAATCAGAGCGCTTTTTGTGTGCGAGGCATGGTAGCTAGTGGAATAGTGCCTGGCTCTCACCCAATCATGTCTGTGCTCTAGTTGGAGCTCCAAATAGTCCGTTTTAATTTTGTCATATCTTCGCCAGATCTGAACCGATTTAAATTCTGTTCAGTGTTTCAAATTCCCCATTCAATTCTGGTGTTGATCCATACCAAAACCATGGAGAACGGTCTAATATTATCGAATCACCATAATATAAATAACTACATACATAATCTGCCAGTCTCCATATGTTGATGCACTGGTGCAGATGACCTCTCATGGCCGCGCATGTGCATAGGGCGATCTCACGGACTCTATCATTTTGTTCCTCTATTTACATGGCTACACACACATACCTTATACTACCGAGGGCAGAGCGTTGAGCATCCCAGACCGAGCCATTCTCTACCCAGATGTGCTGGGCCGGTCCCTACCCGACAGGGTGGTCTGCGCTACACCATTAATATTTAGAAAAGAATTGGACAACATAGATCACACTCACGCACGTCCTATAAACGTTCTATATCACCCCACCATAATCCTCGGAATTAAGATTTTTAGCTCAGTCATCTTATGGCATGGCGACTGTCAACTTTTGCTTTAAAAGGGCTCTACTCATTTATCACTTAGCGGATTTCAACCTAACTTGGCTGGAAGCACCATTTGGTGGTACATGTAGGCTTCCAAACTTCTATACAGAAATTAGATTTGTCAATTTTTTTACAGCGGTCATCATGTATTTTCTGTCTTTTTAGTTATTTGATTGTATGACTAGCGTGAGACTCCTAACATGATACTGTAGCTCGTGGGTGTACATGCTGGTCCATCCTGCTGTTCCACTCCATTGCACCGCATGTACAGGATGCATGGGAGGGCTGGTTAGCTGTGGTTCTCTTGGTAACGGATCCCGTATCATGACTCTCCAGAAAGTACAAAGACTGACTGCTAGAGTCAGTGGAACGATAATGTTCCAGTGGGGTCGTGCGACCATTGCTGCCAAGATTGAGTCTCACCGTTTCATCCCAGCAGTTAGTGTCACCGGTATGACGGTCCATAACTCAATTTAGGAGCCTGGACATGATAATTAATCTAAAAATATAAATACTATACAAACAATGGTACTCGTTTGCTAGTAAATGAGAAAAAAATATACAGTACATAGAACTAAGTTGGTGTCTTGATACGATGGGTTCGTCAGAGGTACCTCACCAATCTGTATATATCTGGGCGGTATCCCTGCAAAGTGGCGTCCTAACGAAGCTACTTATGTAGTTTAATATAAACCATTATAGCCCGAACAAAAATATTTTTGTTGCGAGAGGAAAGTGCCTCATGCGGGCCTCCATCACAGGAAAATGCATTCAACTCTGAAACAGAGGGAGAGAGCTGGCAAAAAGGGCCACTCTCTTGTTCAAGCAAAAGCTAAGTGTGGTGTGAGTCAACCTAGTGAAATTATAATTAATGTGATGCACGCTGTTTTATGTGAAGATTGGGCAGATGATTTCCGAAGAATTCAAATATCGTCATCTTATGTAGGTCCAAGATACTGCATTGGTAGTTGCTGCTTTATTTATGCGGACCTTCTGCTAAGTTCTAACCTACCATTTAGTAGTTAGATTTATTTCCAAGCTTTGGCCGCAAGTGGCAGGGATTTCTGCCTATCTTTTGACACATGAGCCTAACTGGCGAAGATGCTTGGTTTCTCGAAGGTCAACCCACATAGCATCTTCCTCAGAAAGAAAGACAGTGTGTGGACATGTTACAGAGTGATAGCTTCAGAATCACATATCGATCCGGTTACATATCACACTGCAACCACATACAACATTACTTGGACAAATCACCATTTATATAAGCAATTTGAAAAGTGCATAAAAGTTTTATGGCGGGGAGTAAGAGACAGATATCCATCTCTAGTGACCTTCCCATGAGAGTGTGGTGGGTTCCAAGACCACACCCAGTCACTGTACAGAGTTAGATGGAGATCTGCATCCCATCCATCACCTGTGTGTCAGGGGCAGATCATTTCTAGATCCGGATCCTGGGAACTAACGTTTTGCCTGTCGTTAGGGTTAAGTTTCAGAATGCCCAGAGATGCATGGCTGTCCGGTTTTACATAATATCTTTTCGCAGTGCTTCCTACTTTAGTAGGGTTAGCTACACTAACTAGTATCTGAAGATACAGAGGGAGTGTATGTGAAATCAGCGCTTTGGTCTTCACCACTCGGAAACAGATCATGCCAACGTGTCGATGGGAGTTCCAGACAATTCATAAGCCTTGCGGCTGGAGGAGTGTAGAAAGAGACAATCACTCAATATCATAATACTGGGCCATAAGGTATTTGGCCAATTTTACATAATCTAGCCAGTGTGCTGTGTTACATATACGATACATCCGGAAAAGAGGCTTACACAAATGACTCTTATGGAGTGGTTATCCCTAACCATTTTAAACCTATCATATCGAGCTAGAATAGCCAGGTTTAGTCGATCACATATCAGGTTCGGATAATGCGAACATGAACAGTGACATCAGTGTAAAATTGATGCTGGGGGAAAAGTGATACGGATTTAATGTTGCTGTATAGTGTAGCCTAGCGTACTGTGGTCCTAGAGTTTTATATAAAATAAACAAAATGAATAACTAGGATGACCGCTTGCCATATACATAACTAACTATTACAGTAGAGACAGTAAATCAGGTCATAGGACCTTGTGGCGCTTGTTAGTCATAAGCACGAAAACAATGATAATATTTACACAGAAATACAAATTAAAAAATACGGTCTCACACGACCGTGGCGGTACCTATTAGTCATCAGTACCTGTAAAGAAATGATGAATACAATAATATAAAAATATAGCTAAATGAGTACCTATTAGTCATCGGTACAGAAAAAGTTCATAAATCACTGTAGGCGATGTGTTACAAATGAGGAATGTGAGATGGCAGGATCCTGAAGTTGCTGGGAAATATCCGCAGGCGAACTGTTGATGCAGCTCACTCTCAAAAGAAGAAAAACAGCTGTAGTTGGATGTCCACTAGATAGTCATAATAGCTAATACAATACTTTAGCGGAATGCTTAGAAGTGTCCGTCCGGTAACGGAAGTTTGAAAGTTGCCCGTAACATGAAGAGCTACAGTTGTAATTTGTAATTAAACAATGCATGTACATTACTGGGTACACCATAGATGATACATCGCATAGCTCTTGTGGTGTAGCAGGCAGAGTCCCACCAGACTGTGGCCTAAAAGTTAATTTAACACACAGAACATGCTTGCGCGGAAGTTTGAATACCACTTTTCTGCATGGTTCGGCAGATCTGACGAGTTGTCCACTAAAAATCACCACTTGTTCTACATTCTGAAAAGATTACATATGGGCCGCGAGGCGCATCCACAGGAAGGCTCCTCTAGGTGTTGGTGGTGAGGGAGTCTTCTATTCAATTGGTTGCCCCCGCATGGCCATCCGAGTGCTTACACAAACTTGTGATTGCAGATGTTCGATTGCTGGCCAGAGAATGAGAACTGAATTCAGAAAAGCACCGCTGCACTGTAGGGTACCGCAGTCAGTAAGCAGTTGCAATGTCTAGCACTACTCTGGCCACACAACCTACCACTCTCTCTCTCTCACCGAAGTGTGGTCTCGATTCTTGATTTTTCGCTCCTTTTATACTACTCGTGACATCAGAGGCAGGATGCCCATCCAATCAGTAGGCGATCTGTAGCCAATCAGCGTGCAGCTAGGAAGGGTGAGGACGCTATCATGTGATAGACATTTTCTCCCTTCATTCAGTACATACACGCGATTACGACATCCTGGTAATATTTATAAAATAATTTCAATGGGATAATTAAGGGTAACTCGTCCGATTTTAAAAAGGTAAATAGTTTTCGAATCCTCGTCTCATTCCGGTCCTGACAGACCCCAAGAGTGACGAGAATGAAGTTATTTAAAGAAATTATGTGTACCGAGTCGGTACACGTTAGTATGCATTCTTGCGATCTCACGAACTTATCCGTTTCATAGAAACCCCTCTCATATGGCTTTATACACGCATACTATCCTACCCAGGGGGGGGGGGTGCTTGGAATATATCCGGAGCTGTCGTTCCATACCGAGCCTAACTGGAATGGTCTGTACCCATCCGGCCGATCCATGCTACACCTCCCCCTCTTAGTTTGACACCCGTGACAAACGATACCGCATCGCGGATCGAAAGCATGGGGGCATGCTAGGCGAGAATTATAGACTTCTCGAGTAGGTGCGTAGCTGAGAGGAGTAGTGACACGAGAGATGCGTAGTTTAATCAGAGAAGAGCACACAGAGGTGCAAAAGAGTTTGGGAGGGAGCCATACTTTTAGTTTAGATTTTGGGCCCGGTGTTTTATTTTTCCAGGCCTTTTCTTTTTTTGTTTTCATATTGTGGTGCGTGCTCTTTTATTGATTTAATACCATGATTCGGCTAAAACAGTAGTTTGCATGAGCATTCCCTTGCCGACAGATAATTAGATTTCCGCCGAGAACGCCCAAGCTCCAACGTACCCAAACTAAGCTATATACATATATATATATATATATTTATATATATATATATATATATATATATATATATATATATATATATATATATATATATATATATATAAAATACAATATATCAGAAAACATATAAAATATACAGTGGTGATATTACAGTGAAAATAACAGTATTACGTATGCATACCGATTATATGAAGGTATTCATACAGTGCGGACCATTTTGGTGGGTCCACATGGATAGCTCTCGCCATCCCAAATCTGTCTCGTCGTACTAACACGAGAAAAAAAATAATAAGAAGAATAGTATATAATAATAATAATAATAATAATAATAATAATAATAATAATAATAATAATAATAATAATAATACTGGTTCATCAGGCAGCCCCAGCAATAGCTGGGATGGCATGACAGGAATAAAGACATATTCACTGCAGTGTGTTGTGTACTTACACTGCACACAGTGTGTTTATAACACAGGAATCCGCAGCGATTATTTTGCTGAGACACAGCTAGGCAATAATTTGCGTAGCTTTGTTTGATGACCGTAGTCAGCCAAGGGACAGGGTTTCAATTTTTAAAAACATATATAATAAAAGGAAAAGTATTTCAAAAATAAAATAATAATTCTATGTTCTGCACGTCTAGTCACACATTCTGCTGCATCCACGACAATAATGGCCACAAACGTCTGCTGAGAAATTACCACAACGAGTTTGGGTTCCACGACTTGTGCTTGACGGCTGTGGCGGGTGGTCTTCTGATGCTGATATTATGTTATCAACGTATGTTAATAATGTTCTCGGTGCTCAGGTTAGATGAAGCTACGGATAAGTTAGCGGGTACACTAGTGGTGGTGGTGACGGTGATGGGTGAAGTCCTGAATGTTGCTGGTTCCAAAGTTGCTGTCATCACAGTGGTGGTGGTGGTGGTGGTGGTGGTGGTGGTGGTGGTGGTGGTAATGGTGCTTTCTGGTTGTCGACTGAATGATACGAAGATGTTGCGTGATGGTGTCGCTCCAGTGGGTGCGGATATTTTCCTAATTTTTACAGCCTGAATAAGTCTACTCGCGGATGTTCTAGTTGCCGCTCAGATCTCGGGTTGATGGGCTGGGCGTCGTTTCCTGGAGTATGGTCTGTCCAGCGTGGTATCTTTTCTGATGGCAGGATCTACTGGGATGATGATGATGCACGTGGATGTTGGAGTGCTGGCATGCGGTGCGGTAGTGGTGATGGAGGCTTCCATGAGACTTATCTCCTCATCGATAACTAAACTGAGCGGAGATTTTGACCTGTCTGAAATGTTCTGTAACACTGGATCATGAATTGTCACAGGGGTTGTTATCACTGCCGAAATTTGCTGTCCATTCACGGATGCGGCTGTTGTTGCGGTGATGAGTGTTGCCAGTGTGGTCACTGCGGGTGCTGCCAGTGCGGATGTTGCAGTTGGTGTCAATGCCGATGCTGCAGATGCCGCTGGTGCTATTTTTGCAGGTGCTGCCGGTGCTGTGGTGATGGTTGCTGGAATGCTGGAGCTGGCTGACTGTGTTGTGGATGTAGATGCTGAACCTACTTGCGGAATGTCAGGTTGTCATCTTTTTGTACGTTTAGTTTTGGCCATCTTCCCGGTCGGAATTACTACAATTGGAAGTCAAAGTGTGGTGTGAGGATATCTATATCCTCATTCTGCTCACCAGGCTTTAATGTCACAACCAACACACGATGCTTGAAAGATAATGCGTGTGTTACACCGTACCGCATGGCAGAATATAGGTACTTGCAATCCGCACAGTATGCTCTCTGAAGTAGAATGTCGTGATTGATGTGAAGTTTCAAGACCGAATTTCTGGAAAATGCACGCTTGCACAGCTGTCCGTCATATGAAGTTGAAGTCCACAGATATTTCTTGCCGATGTTTGCATATGCCAATTCTTCCGGGGTGTCGGACTAGGTGAGGTCTTCCACAAGTGACATACTATTCCTGCATGATGGTCATGTGCAGAACTGAACGTACCTAACTTAAACTTTCCTAACTTTCATATCTCTTCCTAATACTTTACTGGCCTATTATAAAATAAAATAATAATAAGAAGAAAACAGCAGAATTTGGTTTGCGACACGAAAATGGCCTAATGCCCGATCTTCCCTAGTGTCGAGTTTGGTGGGAAGATGACGTTTCAGTGCATGCTTTCCTCATTTTATGTTTTTGGTGATGTCGCAGGAGGGCGGAGGACCACGCCCGAAAGTTTCAGAGTGAGCTGTTCACACTATATATGGAATTATTTAACTTTCGTTTTCCTGGAATCTGATCACATATTCCCTTCGTAAGAAGAAGGTATATATATATATATAGGAAGGTAGGATAGCCGCATTCATCCCCACACTGCGGAAAATCGGGTCTCTGATCAACGCTAAGATCTGGAACTATTTATTCATGTGGATGCTCACCTTTTAATTAGCGTGAAGTGGTTTTTCAAGTTGGATACTTATAAAATCGCCTGTTCAAATTTCAGGCTGGAATGCCCTATGGGGTGTGGGAGAGCGCGATGAGGCTGAGGAATTTCTTTTGGTGCGGTATCATCCTGTATGTATTTGGCCTGTTTCTGAATGGCTTCTGTGAGTGTAATTGGTGGCTGAGTGATGAAGCGGCCAACCCGTCGTCGCTGCTGCTGTGATTGCTTAGGTGATGATGGAGCTGGGGGTAGCAATGGCGGTGTCGTTGATGCTGGTGTGTTGTATCATGAATTTGCTGTAAACAGCAGTCTGGACAGGACTAGTGCAGTCACGAATAAGGGCTATCTGTGTTAGCCACTTCCGACAATGCATCATGTGATGTTTAGTGGATGCGCAAACGAAGCACTGACGGCGCTGTGGTTTGCCGTTCTTAGGATGATGCTTCTTCTTGTGGATCCATGATGCCGAATGCTGACTGCCGTCTGTGTCACTGTTACTGCTGCTGGATGCGCTGGGTGATGTTGTTAGGGCTTGTGAGTTGCATACCACACAGGGGCTGGACGTCGTGCTTGTATAAACGTTGTTTCAGTGGAGATGCTACAAACAACCACTGCCATTTTACATAGGAAAGAAGGTTTGTGGGATACAGAGGTTCCGTGGTCACAACCTCTCGCAGAGGGAGATGTCGGTGTCATCGATGCAGTGTGCATCGTTGGTACCGACGTATGTGAAGCTGGTGTGTGTGGTTGCATACTGTCATAGAAGTGTTATTTGTGGTGTTTGCCACCTGACGTTGTTGTCCGGAGGCTGCAGTTGAGCTGGGTTGTGAGAGTGGGCACTGAAGTGTCTCTATAATCGGTGCCCATCCTAGTTTAGCGAGGTCTCAGGTTGTGGTGTATGTCGGTCAGCGGTTGGAGTTGTGGATGGAGGGTGGCTACAGTGGTAATTTGCAATTAAACAATGCATGTACAGTACTGGGTACACAGTACATGATACATCACATTGCTCTTGCGGTGTACCATGCAGGCAGAGTCCCACCAGACTGTGGCCTAAAAGTTAATTAAACACATGACATGCAGCGCTGAAGTTTGAATACCACTTTTCTGTGTGGCTCTGCAGATCTGACGAGTTGTCCACCAAGAATCACAACTTGTTCTACATACTGAAGAGATTACATATGGGCCGCGAGGCCCATCTGGAGGAAGGCTCCTCTGGGTGTTGGTGATGAGGGAGTCTTCTATTCAATTGGTTGCCCCTGGATGGCCATCCGAGGGCTTACAAAAACTTGTGATTGCGGATGTTCGATTGCTGGCCAGAGAATGAGAACTGAATTCCGAAAAGCATGGCTGTGGTGTAGGGTACCACAGTCAGTAAGCAGCTGCGATGTCTAGCACTCCTCTGGCCACACAACCTACCACTCTCTCTCTCACCGAAGTGTGGTCTCGATTCTTGATTTTTCGCTCCTTTTATACTACTCGTGACGTCAGAGGCATGACCCCCATCCAATCAGCTGGCGATCTGTAGCCAATCAGCGTGCAGCTAGGAAGGGTGGGGACGCTATCACGTGATAGACATTCTTCCCATTCATTTAGTACATACACGCGATTACGACATCACGGTAATATTTTGAAAATAATTTCAATGGGCTAATTAAGGATAAATCGGCCATTTCTGATCCGATTTTAAAAAGGTAAATAGTTTTGGAATCCTCGTCTCGTTCCGGTCCTCATAGGTACCAAGAATGACGAAAATGAAGTTATTTAAAGAAATTATGTGTACCGACTCTGTACACCTTAGTATGCATTCTCTCCCAGCGCTTACACGTGTTGTCAGGGAAGCTCTGAAATGTGCATGTGCTCTACACGATCTCACGACCTTAACCATTTCATAGAAACCTCTCTCATATGGCCTTATACATGCATGCTATCCTACCCAGCAGGGGCGTGCTTGGAACATACCCGGAGCGGTCGTTCCGTACCCAGCCGAGCTGGGATGGTCCATACGCGTCTGGCCGATCTGCGCTACACCACCTCTATCCTAAGTTACATGATAACCACCTTATCCTAGCTAGACAGTCTGACCAAAATGATATCAGCCATTCGTAATGAGTGTATTATCGTCCAGCTTGAGCAAATGTTTTCTTGAAACAAGGTAACCTGAACACAAGGCACCAACACACCAAATGATGAGATTTCAGCATGTTGGAATGAGACACTAACTTCAAGAGAGAAATTGAAGATCGATGGGCTTTGACATTTTCTTTCTCTGTCCACTCTTTACTATGGAAATCTCCACTGCTTATCCCTATTGATCATCACACAGGTGTATTAACTTACATAAAGAAAGTATTGCTTTCATTGCGATTCACCAGGCAGTTAACCAAGAGTCCTAGACTAAACTAACATTGAAATCTCAAGACTGACATCTATCTCCCCAATGGTGTGGAAGAGTATTATAATAAACAGATGTATTTCAATTTTAGGATATATTTCAAAGCAATCATAGATGTTTCCTGTTGACTATTTTGAAAGTAATCTTAGTGTGAGCTGTTGCTGCATTGCTCAAATAACTTTTAACATATTCAACGACTCTTGTATGATTGCTTTCAAGCTTGGCTACTGAGTTATCAAGGTTAACAGGTTCAATGTCAATACATTAGATCAAGACTGTAAGTAGACAACCAAAATCTGTTGTAGACCATGTTGGTCAGCCAATGGGCATTGTTTGTAAATGCTTCCCACACTGTCTTGTAGCTTATGGATCTTACCAATGTTGGCTCTCTGTTGGTGTGTCAATGTTGGGCCAATGTAACTTTGCTCATTGGCTCAATGTTGGCCCTATGTTGGCTCAATGTGGCTTGCCACCATTTGCCCAATGTATGTTTGCTCATTTTCCCAATGTTGGGCCAAGGTTGGTGTGATGGTACTATGTTGGCTGAATGTGGTTTGCAACATAAATTTTCCCCGTTGGCCAAATGTTGGCTCCATGTTCACGTCAACATTGGGCCGATGAACAAAATTACGTTGGCGTACAAGATTGGGCCAATGTATAGTGGAAAATGTTGGGCCAACGTTGCTTGCTATCTGGGAACATTCTCTTGAATATTTTGACAGAAACAGCACCCAGTCAAATTGCTTTCACAATTTTCAACAACTTACATGTTTATAGTTTTCTGGAAATTGATAGCTAGGGCAATCGGGGATCTATCGATCCCAACATGGGCGAAGCGTGGTTGGAGATTAACTATAGGGATGGGCGGGGCATGGCTAAATCTTGAAAGTTTCATTCTGGCCCAGAGCAAACCCAGTGACAGATTTGAGTGGGTCCCGATCTGGCAGCCCAATTATGTCCCAATTGGGCATCCCAATCGGCTCTACCAATTTATCGAGCCCAAAAGGGACCCTCTACTATCCCAATTGGGGCCCATATGGGCCCACATTGAGCCCAATTAGTGCCCACTTATAGCGCATGTGGGGCCCCACATAAAAACCCCACATTTGGGCTAACTCAATCGGGCCCCACACCAAAGCCAGTGACACTTCTGAGCAGGACCCGATCGGGCAGCCCAATTGGGGCCCGCTTGGTAGCCCAATCGGGGCCAGATTGGGGCCAACAATGACTGCTGGCTGGGATACTATGATGATTGATTGATTGATTGATTGATTGATAAACAGCTTGTTTGATCCCGTTGTTGACGTTTCGCTGATACAGAGGGCGCGCTCAAATTGCGATGTATGCGTCTAATCCCCGAGGACGTGATGTACCTTGCGTGTTTTTAGCCTCAAAAGTATAATCTGGCAATAACGTCTGACAAATCACGTCTGACGTCACTACCCAACGTGCTGAAAAAGAATGTCTAGAAATTTCAGTTGAGGTTTATACGGAGAAAAAACGCAAACTAAAGAAGGTATATCTAATTTCCAAGAACGTTTTAATCAATATTTCTTTGGGTGTGAAGTTTTTGCAACTTATTTATGACATATAAACTATAACATTAAACGTTTTCACACAATGTAAGTACAGGAAGTGCGTTAAATAATCACACCAGTTTTCGTGGTAACAAAAATGTTATAGGTTTTTTCGTGACGTCATTATTTTTAGAATGGGGAAGCCTGGCTGTCAAGCGTTCACTGATGTGATAAAGTAAACATTGATATTCCTGGCTGTAAATCTTATCATACACCACACTAATCCTCTAAATAATAATTGTTTGGGGGAATATATAATTATATTCAATTTCCACTTTATTTGTGTACGATATTGAGAGCAATGATTTATTTGGTCTCAGGCAGTTTCGGCAGCCATGTAATTTCGGCAGCAGCAAATATTAATTCGTTTTCGGCAGCCTACCGAGACGCAAATATGGTGCATAAAAACATACATTTTCGGCGGCCTCTCACATTAATACATTTTCGGCAGCATGTTCAACATCGTTATATTGTAAAATATTGTAATGTTATGAATGTTATTAAAATTGTTTTACCGGCGATCTGTATAAGTCTGTCTGTATCTAATAATATTTCTTTTTTTTCAGGTTAATGATGTGATTAAGTAACCATAGATCTGAAATTCAGAGACCTCATTTTAATTGATGTTAGAAATGTTATTATGGTTAATAGGTTTCGGCTAGTTCGTTTCATCTAACATATACACATATTTATTTGTATATAATATGTATACATATTGATTACTCATGACTCTCACCACGAGAAGGTCAGCCAATTTGAGAGCCTGGTTAGTATGAACGTGCAAAGATAATTTAGTGAAACATTTGAAAAAAACAATCAAGCAACAGCCACAGTAGTAGTAGTAGTATATTGTTATTTAGTGAAACAATAAAAAACCTATTATTATTATTATTAAGCAGGAATTGGTTCTTGGAGGTTTGACTCCTCGAGATCCTCTCAGCTCAAACGCCGGAAGATCTGTCGCGAAGATTGGCCCGCCATTGAATCTGATACCTGTTAATGTTAATAGACCAAAATAGATTGGGAATTTAACATAAAACACATATATTACATAGTCATTGCTTGTCATGTGAGCATATAAAATGTGTAACTGCGTGCATCTGCAACATCAACATATAATTGAACATATAAGTATGACAAAATAAAATATAGAATAGGTGAACGCGTGCGTGAATGTAACCTATACCTGGAATGTACGAATGCATGTGTGCGTGCATTAGCCTCTGCAACATCTGCAATATAAATTCTTTTTGTGTTTTTATTTGTGTGATTTATGACGATGGTAATGATGAGCTTAGTAATATGGTGAAATATGTTGCTGAAGTATGTGTCTCTGTAGGTTCTTGTATATTTTTGCTATCATTTATAATAAATCTTTCAAAACATTATTATACAGTACAGTACAGCTCAAAAGCAATATTTCACTCACTTTTACGCTTATATTATAGTTAAGTTTGTGAATATTTTGAAACCAATTTGACTGGAAGCTGGCGCTACCTTAGGCAGCAACAGCTTACAGTCACATTAGTTTCAAAATGCTCAACAGACACAGACGTAACAAATTTATTATTTTGTAATAGCGGTAGTAGTTTTGATGAGGCCATTTTAACCTTTAATTCCATTATCTAACTTTTACGCTTATATTATAGGTAAGTTTGTGAATATTTTGGAAACAATTTAACTAGAGGATGGCGCTAGCTTAGGTAGCAACAGCTTCCAGTCAAATTAATTTCATAATACTCAACATACATTTACAGACATTGACACATACGTTTTATTATTTTGTAGTGGTAGTAAATCAAATATTACCTGCATCAACTGGCCGATTATGGCAACCAGCACACACCCATTCCAAGAAACCGCGCAGACAAGCGATGCCGGTACCACACACACACACACACACAGTGTTGCCCACAACATCTGATTTTTGCGGGTCCCAAGGACCCCACACTCAGATTTGGGGGTCCCCCTGTAAAATCGTGGGGTGGGGGTGGACCCCACACTCAGATTTGGGGGTCCCACTGTAAAATCGAGGGGGGGTCCCATGGGGTCATCATCTGGAATATGGGGGTCCCATGTTTTTTTCTTAAAATAAACACAACACATTGATCTAATTATAAACCACTTTATTAAACATGTTGAAAGCACTAGGTATGACATTGTGTAAATAATGTTAATGTGTATATAGAGAATATTAACTATGCAGTGGTAAATTTTCAAAAATATGTATTGTGTGATCTACAATCGTGGCTAAAATTTATCTATTGAAATGGCCCTTGTATATTTAACCAATAACATTTGAACTGCATGTCAATAAACAATAACTTAAAGCACTGTACTTGTTTGCTGTCTGATAAACCAACCTACATTGACACCCTTGTATGATTAACATTTCCAAAGACCACTACATTAGTAATTAGCAAAGACCACTGCATTAGTTTTTCTATTAAACCCTGACTTGACTTTGGACGAATTGAAAAATTACGAGTAACTAGGGCGAGTTTGCTCAAGGACGACTTGACCTTCTTCGATATAATGCGCGCATATTTTTTATAATGTAACTGGAATGACTAAATATAGTGGAATACATAAGCTAAAATCAGACAAAACAATAATTTATCAAAAATAATCTGTATAAATCAGATTAAACTGCGTAATTAGTGAAAATATATCAGCCAATAACCGGATATCTCTAATTCATAGGGAGGAACTATGTAACACAATTTCTGATTGGGTGAAGCATAGATAACGCATTAACGTGTATCCAATAAGGACACTTGTATCTGGGAGCTTTGAACTATACGCTGTTTGGAAAAAATCAATATTTTAACATGCCTACCTGGAGATCGACGATATCGTTGAACATCGCTGCTGGGATGAGCTTTTTAGTTGAGAAATTGGGAACACCTAACGATCGAGTATTGTTAAACATTATAAATTATTGTAAATAGAAAAAAAATATTTTGCCTGTAAGTCGTGCTTTAGGCAAGTAGGCATGCGCAAATTAATTTCAAAATATTCAGCATATTAGTGATAACAACTTTGTGATCTGTCCAATGTTCTGAGCTGTGAAAGGGTTACGACGCCCAGACACGTTTGTATACGCTTGATCAGTTGTATTGGATTTCTCAAGCGTGAGTACCTCTAGAGGGGAAATTCCACTGTTACCCAATCAAATACGTCACACTGACGTTTAGCACAACAGACATAAACATGGCGGGTATTTTTGCAATTTGTAGGCCAAACAAGGCGACTAACATCGGGCTTGTAAACTCATTATTTATAATAAAAAAAATACATCAAATGGAATACTAAGGATGATCTGGGGACTGTGTTTACAATTATTTTTGGCGGTTGAATCTAATGTATGGGCATTAACAACTTTGAGTTGTGCAAGAAAACATACAACAAATCATAGTCTTAAACAATGCAGTAAGTTCGTTTTTATTGAACACAATACATTAAGGTATATTATTTAAAGTAAAAACATGCACAAATAAATATACACACGATAATAGAATCGATAATTAAGCGCACGCAAAGTTACCAATTTCCATTACACTTTTTCACTGCGTCCCTCGGGGACGCAGAGGGTTCATTTTTATGCGTCCCTCTGCCATTTTTATGCGTATATACGCGCAAAAGGATGCATAAGGGCAACTCTGCACACACAGGTCTTTTGTAAGAAATAAATTGATGCCTAATCACATATTTAAAACCTGCACGAAAGGGCACCTTTGTCGGGATCTGTTGAATATCTGTGTAAAGATTTTTTTGCGTAGACGTTGCTACAAACAGAATCAACATGTTCCAGTCAAATTAATTTTTTTTATACAGTCCAGCCCGAGGGGTTAATGAGTATGCATTTGTCGGGATCTGATGAATATTTGTGTAGTTATTCTTTTAACAGAAGCTGTTGCTGCTGCAAATGTCCGCAATAGGTTCCAGTCAAATTATTTTCAAAATATATGTCCAGAAACTTTATTTAGATAGGTGGTCATTTAATGTCTACGTGCGTACACGTTCGTCGCCGTGTAATATGGTGAAATATGTTGCACTTGTAATATCGTGAAATATGTTGTATTTGAATATTTTGAAAATAAATTACTTGTTAATAAGTAGCGTGCGTGTAAACTTGTATTAAACAGGGTTCGCACGGGTCATGGAAATCCTGGAAAGTCATGGAATTTGAAAATCTAAATGCCAGGCCTGGAAAAGTCATGGAAATTTGTCAATTTGATAAAAGTCATGGAAAATTATAATCTCCCTAAATAAAAATAAAATCTGATGGCATACAAATGTGAAATGGGGAAATAAAGCTCGGAAATACACATTTCCATATCTTTATCACGGTGATCACATGATTTCATTCATTATCAAAGTCATATGTCCAACCAAAATAAAATGACCCAAAACAACGTAAGAAATAAAATGAGGTTAAATCCCTTCTTATGTTGGTAGGCCATATTAAACTCTTTTGTGATTGGAGACATTCCACTGAAACTATATCTGGACTGGAAGGAGGCCTCCCAAATAAAAAGGGGTTTTGTAACGCCGCGAATGCGAATATCCCAAATTAATAATAAATATGTGCAGAAGAGAATGTTTTTAAAACAATTTGAGCAATAAATTCACTATTTCCTACTCAGCGTATGCATTTGGCAGTATATTTAGTGGCAAGATTTTTGTTCATTTGGACGATTTTGTCCCGGCCGAATTGGTTACATTATGATAATTAGATGGCGATGATATCTCGGTCTCGCTAGTGAATGGAGATTCCCCTGTATATTGAACGTATTTCTTGCTCAAAGACGGCTTTATGCGTTCTATTACGGTTAAAGTATGAAATAAACATGGTAATATTAAAAGAATAACAAGATATTTAGCCGATAAAGGATTATTATTATTTTGAATCTAGCGGTAAAGTTACCAATTTTCGTTCGTCTGAAAAATATGTTTTGCAATATTTCTAAACTCTGATTGCGTGTTATATACATGTATAAGGTGCGCAACATATTTGCGAAAGTAACAATTTTAGGGATTGGATTTAAATTTGTTCTTGAATACCTTGTCCAAATAGAAGCCTCGGCTCTAAGCCTTAAATTTGTTAAAAAAAAAATTTTATTAAAAAAAAAATGTCAATTTGCAGACCAAGTGAAGACTATTTTATAAAAAATGTTCAACAATAGTCTTCTCTTGGTCTGCAAATGGACATCTCTCAAGACCACGCGTGACAGAAGCCGGCTTTGGCTGATATGAGTGTTAAAGGGTTAATAGACAATTTTTGGGGTCAAAATCTTTACTAGAAATGGCCATATTGCTTCTTACCATTTTGACCGATTTCAACCATGTTAGGCTGAAAGGATACTACATGTATGATCATAGGCTCTAGAACTTCCATTCAGAATTTTTATTCATCAATTTTTTATGTGAAAACCTCAGATTTTATTAAAAATGTACCGGATATTCTCACATGTTGACCCTTTGCCCTAGATAAAGTGAATTCCATATAATTCACTATATGCTGTTGAACATTTTGAAACAAATTTGACTGTCTTTGACCTAGCTATTGATTCTTGGAGGTCATGGAATTTCTTAATTTTAGTCATGGAAAAGTCATGGAATTTCAAATACTGAAAGGTGTACAAACCCTGATTAAAGGTCACATTCACTCCAGAATATGCACCAGAGTGTTGAATACCTGTTCCAGTCAAATTATTTCCTAAAAATCTAGCAGGATTTACATTTGTCAATAATTGATTTTCTTTTCTTTAGATAGCTGTTGACTTATTGACTAAGTCGATTTGTAGGGATAGGTTGAATATTTGTGTAAATATTTTGACCGGATGCTGTTGCTGTCAATACCAGCAACAGGTTCCAGTCAAATTATTTTCAAAAATGTCCGCAATGCCTTTAGATTTATATATGTGGTCGCGTACAGTGTGACCGCGCATACACGGTGTGTGAAATGAAATTTTGTTACAATTAATTAAAATGTTGAATATTTTGAAATGAATTTGTTTGTTAAAAGTTATTTGCTTACACGGTATGTATGTCATATTGAAAGTAGTTGCTGTGCAAGCGAAATGTGTTGTTCATTCGCACAAGTGATCGCATCTTAACATTTTTGGCGTTAAGATAACAGAAGGGATTATAAACTGAGGACATTGTTATCACCCGCCGAGTCTAGCTAGCATGGGCTTTAATTGCAGGAAACCATTACAATGGTCGGAATACACACAGACGAGGATTACAAATACGCATGTACAATAGAGGGAGCTCTAACCAACCAGCTTTAAGGAAAAAGTCAACAAATCAAAATGCACGTGCAATTGCTGGTCGTACTTGTGATTCAGATCATTCGTTAGTCTGTATTAATCTTTCGACCATTACAGACATAACATTATAAGAGTTTCTTGCGGGTTTTCGAAATTATTTTATATTTTCTAATGAGCATTTCCAAATTTGCTTCAAACATTAGGTATTTGGTAAATCTTAGCGAAAATTTGAGGAAATCTACTCCTAGTCTCAACCCGAAAAATTTTTTTCAAAAGGTATGCTAAGGTATTCGACACTACCACACGTGAGCAACTTCTCAAACTTGTGAAATATGGTAGTCAGAGAATGGTCTTAAATTGTACCACATAAGAGGGTCCTTATGTAATAGAAGACAACTAGTGGTAGTAAATGGTACACACTCTAAAGAAGTGCAAATTCTCAGTGGAGTCCCTCGGGGTAGTATTCTGGGCCCACTTCTTTTCATTTGTTATGTAAATAACCTGCATGAAAATATAAACTCGCCCGCTCACATGTTTGTAGACCATACAAAAATTCATAGAGAAATAGGCTCCATAACAGATGCATCAGAACTTCAAGAGGGTCTGAACAAAACCGAAGACTGGTGTGCCAAATGGCCAATTCATTTAAATCCGGAAAAGTGTAGTGTAATGCGTTTAGGATCAAATAACAAGAAGTATCCATATTATGTAAACAAGTTATGCTAACCCTAAGTACACAAGTCACACTAAATGCAGACATTGTCATTAATGATCTCTGTATTAATATTCTTCTTTTCATTCGCTGATCATACCGCCAGTCCTGAAAGTGACTATCGACATGATCATAAGGTTTAAGTGCGTGGATCCATGGTTTATTAGAGTGCGCCGTGTGGCCTGGAACCTCCGTCTTCAGCACTCGAGGTTTCTGTCGGGGTTACCGCACCCTTACCTCCTTTAGTCGCCTGGTAAGACACGCAGAGGATACGGAAGGTGTATTCTCTAAGCCCCACCTACAGGGCAGTGTATTAATATTGATAATCAGCTATAATGAACCTTTCCATTTTTAGCTATGTCCCCACCCATCACTAGCTTAGCTCCACCCACACCTCGCCATGTTGGGATTGATCGATCCCCCCAAATGCCCTAGCTATCAATGTCCTGAAAACTACAGGGAAGCTGTTGAATATTTTGTAACTAATTTGACTGGGTGCTGTATGGCAGCAACAGCGCCCAGTCAAATTAGTTTCAAAATATTCAACAGAATATTTATTAAATAGCAAAAGCAAACAATCTGTACAACAACCCATAGAGCCTCTTCAAATATGCATTCGTGACATACTTATCGACGTCGTCGACGTCATTCGTTATGATGTCATTGTACACATCACGCAGTTCATTATGATGTCATATGCTGGGTGGGTACTCTGGAAAGGTGACTTTAGTTAACATTGTAAGACACAGGCAAATAAGGATAACAAAATTTTATGAGTAATCAGACGCGCTTATATCTATTTGGATGAACCACTGTTAGTAAAATTGTATACTTCTCTTGTAAGGCCAATCCTGGAATATGGCAATGGTGCTTGGTGCCCCATGTTCATTAAAGATTGTGAAACCCTCGAATCTGTACAAAGAAAATACAAAAATGGTGCCTTATTTAAGATCTCTCCGCAACTATCCTGATAGACTTAAACATTTGAAGCTTCCATCATTATACTATAGACGTGCAAGGGGTATATGATTTAATCATAGAAACATTAATATAATATTCAAAGCCAGTATCTTGAATTAGATAACAAAGCCAAAACCTGTGGACATAGCTTGAAGTTATCAGAAAAGCGGACAAATAAACCCATAAGCCAGCATTCCTTTTCAAGTTGTATCACCAACAACTGGAATGGGTTACCTGAAACTGTCATAAACTCACCAATCTTAAATAGCTTTAAAAACCAATTAGATATATATTGGACTACCTTTTGGTATATACAAGAACCTATGCACAAGAGGTGCTCTGCAGTAGACATTGCCTATCTTAGAAACCTATAAGGTGCAATGCATTTACTGCATGATCTACCTACAGGCTAAGTGGCCTATCAAGGTAGTACATGATAAGTAAGTAAGTATAAGTAAGTAACACTTCGCATTTATTGATCAATCAACCTAAGATAGGCTCAGTGTAAAAGGCTGGGCATTTTGGCCTAAGTAAACCAGCGACGGTATCATTAATTAAACCGGTTTAACGGAAATATCTGTTTAAGGGGCAAGGATGACCGAAAATAAGTTGAAATATGAAAATATCTTATTAGCTACAGTACCTGTAACTTGCAATTTGACAACTGATGTAAATTGCCATGAAATTAGAACGGTAACTAAGTATAACTGTTTACTTCGACGCTATCCATCTCAAAATAGTAATTAAAATAAGTGAAATAAATGAAGTCTGGTTCATGTGATGTCGTGAAAATAACACTAGCTACTAAAATGTTGATTTTCAACACTGTTATTAGGCCACTATTTTCGAAAGAGTAGTAAAATCTAACACATGAAAATAGGAACCCGGATATTAGCGCGAGTTTAGGCCCCTACTAGAGTAGCGCTGATACGGTTAGAGTTCGTATAACCACCTACAGTATGATCTAGTCGTGTAAGTCACATGTTTGTATTCAAGTACTCGGTATTCAGTAATACTCTAATAAACTTGTTCCCATGGGTGAATGTCGTTCAGCACGTAATGAATAGGGTAGTCATTTCCCGGAAATCGCATCTCAAGAATTCTCACAAAAAGCTGTCTGTCTGACGTTTTCGAGAGCATATGCCATAATAAAGAGAATATGATAATTTGACAACATAGACGCAATGATTCGCAGGAATCTAACTTAAATCAACACACTGTAGTCTGGCAAATATATGAAGATGGCCTGGCCTGTAAAACAAAACAATGTGATTCTAACTTTATAGACCCAAAAGTCACGTTGATGAAAAATACTACGATTTACAGGAATTTCGTTCATAAAATCCATAGTAGTGAATATTCCGGCGAAAGAATTCGTTAACAACCAATCACATTATGCCTGGTCGTAATTGATAGGCTAAGAGATTTATTTTACTTGTAACTGGTCCGCCAACGTAAGAAGCGAACGTAATCGTTTTCATTTCTCAGGGTTCAAGCAAGTTTTCTCGCGTGTGTTTGTCCAAATCTAAGTGGCATGTTTGGATTGGGAGCTCATTGTATATCGTGGTTGTTTCCATAGCGCATTTCTTGAATTTTTGCTAACTTCAAGAGAAGAATATTTTTGAAAGTTTACCACTAGAATGCCTGGCTCGATAACCGAGCCAGTCATTCCAGTGGTAGATTTTCAAAAACGGTTGTTTTCGTAGCGCATTTCTTGAATTTTTGGTAACTTCAAGAGAAGACTATTTTTGAAAGTTTACCACTGGAATGCCTGGCTCGATAACCGAGCAAGTCAGTCCACTGGTAAATTTTCTAAATTGGTCTTGATCTGCAAAAGGAAATTTTCTATGAGAAAATTGAAATTTTCTTTAACAAATTCTGGGGTTAAATGGTTACAGGGTTAACCAGTCCTGTTTCTGTTTCAGAATCTGCTTGTTACTGAACAAACACAATGGTCAAAGAAACGGGATATTACGATACATTAGGTGTCAAACCTGCCGCATCGGCTGATGAGATCAAGAAAGCTTACAGAAAGTTGGCGCTAAAATATCATCCTGATAAAAACCCTGATGAAGGGGACAAGGTTTGTATAAATTATATAATATACATACATACATAGATACATACATACACACACAAGGTTCTACCGAGGTGGGACCCATTATTCAACATTTATGATCTACCAGGAGGGATCTCAGAAATGTAAAAAGTAAAAATAACTGGAACGTACACCATCAGTTCCAATCAATTCGTGTGGTTGTGAGACAGGTGGTTGAAAGGCAGTCCTGTGAAAGAGGATTTTTGTCCTCTGGATGGTGGTCTGGTGGTAGAGCACTCGCCTCCCAATTGTGAGGCGAAAGTTGCCATAGAATTGCCGGTTTCGAACCCCCTCGGGTTGAAAAAATTAAAAAGGTAAAATTACATTCCAGATGATAAATGAGCTAAATCCTAGTGCCAGTGCATTGTCAAAGACAGGGTTCATAGAACTAATGCTTGACAGTGCCATGTGAAAGCTGGTCGGCCAAACCTTGACTATTAGTCTTGGCACGGTGGTCCACTGGAAAGATGTCTGGTTGCTGATGCTATGCGGAGTTGCAGAATGGCGGTTCGGTCCTCTGACCGATCCCCCGATGGGAGATGGTGATCAACAAATTAAACTAATAGGTGCATGACTGTCGGCTGGTTAGCACATAGAAATTGAAGCTGCACATTGCCAGTGCGTCAATAAAAAATAAAAATACATACATACATACAAGGTTCTACCGAGGTGGGACCCATTCAACATTTATCACTAAAAAGTTCACATTGGCCCATGATTACCTTCACGCATGGGTCAATGGCCTACAAGATTTAAGGCTATGTAGCTAATGTCCATTCATGGAATTGACCACACACTTAACAAAATGGTCATGTTTTCCAGAGGGGGAGAGTGCGTCATTTGACACCACTAAGCAACTTGCTCGGCAGGGCCGTGCATACATAGGGTTTACATGCATGCCCCCAGCCTAAACTGGCCTTTGTGGATGTCTTGAAGAATGTCCATTTGCAGGCCAAGGAAAGACTGAAATTTTATCAATGGAATGACTGGCTCATGCAAGGAACCAGACTTTCCAGCAGTCGGTAACTTAAAAAAATATTCTTATTCGCCAGAAAATTGACATCACTGAGCAGAAATTTCAATTTGAGTCTAGTGTAATACAGGGCTGAGGGGTTAATATAATTTTATATTGTAGAAAGCTGCAAATACATTTACCATGTTTTATCCCTTTAATGACTAAATTTCTTCGAAAAATTAAAATATTTACTTATTGAATGTCCATTATCAGGCTAAGAGAAGACTATTTTTGAAAATTGACCACTAATGACTGGCTCGGTTACTGAGCCAGTCATTTCAGTGGCAAGATGTCAAAAATAGTCTTGGCTTGCAAATGGACAGTCCAAATTCATGATGGTTTCTCCTCATTCTTCATGAAATTCTAGGGACGCTGCCTGTTACCAGTTTCCTCGCTTTCCCACGAGGCGTTATTTTGATGAAGATATACACCTACAAAGTGGGAAGACTTATCTTTGACAGATGGATCTCTATTGTAATAGCTCTCCATTAACATACAGCGAGACCATTAATATCACTTAACGCATTGCACGAGCTTTAGCGAGGATGAGAGGCTGATAATAGTGATGTTAAATGGGACCGTGTTTCTAATTCTATTTATCATATAAACTAAAGTTTTGATAAATTTTCTAATAAAGTCGATCCCTAAAACCCATTTGAACGCATCATTTTCCCCGGTTAGGTTTCGTCGCTGTGACGCATCACTTGCTTGAGTTCTGAACAATGAGCCACAAAAAATAATGACAAACAAAACATCGTTATTCCGGACTTGAAATCCAGCTTTTATATTTCAGGGCATAATTTATCTGGTATCGCATCTCAATTTGCTATACATATTTCGGCCAGTGCTATACATTCTGCATCATGCATAGCTGTATCTGCTATGCAGATTTTTTATGCGATTGCAATTTAGCATTGATTTTTATAAGTTCTATCATTAACCCTTTCAGCGACTAATCCCTGAAAAAGTAAATTCTTTACAATGTATATCATATTTTGTTGAATATTTTGAAATTAATATGACTGGAAGCCATTGTTGCCTAAGCTTGGCATCCAGTCAAATTAATTTCAAATTATTCAACAACTTTTCCTGTTTGTTTGCTCTGAGATTGAGATACAGGAAATTTATCCGTGAAAGAGTTCATTGCTATACATTTTTGCGGACAACTATGCAATTTATAATTTGCATAACAATTCCTGCTATGCAAATATTAAATTCTAAATTATGCCCCGATGTATATAATCCGTAGGAAAGATTTGCTGTGTCACAGGTCATGTGGGATTGTTACGCATTATATAATCAATGAAAATATTTCTCATTCGTTATCCAACCAATGAAAATTTTTGGGTGAATATTACATGTGTGTTCATCATATCAATAAATATTAAATAGGCGGAAGGCCCAGTTTATTGTCTCGCCTGCGAAGCAGGAAGCGAGACATAGGTATCACTTTTCTGATGATGGCCAAATCAATGTTAAGTTTTTGCGTTAAATAGCAAATCATTTACATTTATATTTCAAGTTTGTTTCATACTGCCAGAACTAAACTTGGACACGTGCTTCCATGTACCGTAAGCATGATGTGTGCTGCTAGTGAGATCATTAGGTCAAAGGTCATTCTGACATTGCTATTTCACTGTGACTTGTTAATCCTATTGGAACTTAGCTTGGATACATTAAGTAGCATTATAACATTGATATCACAGGGCCAAATGTCAATGACGCTAGTTCTTGAAATTCAAAAAATCGGCAGAACTGATTTACCACGGCACTACTACAGCAATTTTTCAAATATTTGTTGTGGCAAAATTAAGTTCACCAGATCTTTGCTCGATTGCTGTGGCGAATTTTGGGGCTGTGACAAACAGGACACATTTAATTCTGCAGACATATATGATAAATCTATTTTTAATCACGTTATATTTTTCTTCCCGCTAGTTTAAGCAGATTAGTATGGCTTATGAGGTGTTATCTGATGTCAAGAAGCGTGAAACCTATGATCGCGGCGGGGAAGAAGCCATTAAAGGTGGCGGTGCTGGTGCGAGTGGTTTTGACTTCCATTCTCCGATGGATATTTTTGACATGTTTTTTGGCGGTGGTCGTCGCAGAGAGCCGACAAAGGGAAAAGATGTCGTACATCAACTGAAAGTTAGCCTCGAAGATATGTACAATGGTTCGTCACGGAAACTGTCGCTTCAAAAGACTGTGATATGCAATAAATGTGAAGGTGTGTGTAGTTGATGACCAGCTGACTGCAGCAAGCCGCCAGAAATAATTTCAATGGGCAATAACTCTGGACTTGCTGAATATTTTGAGAACAATTTGACTGAAAGTTGTTGGTGGCTTAGCCACCAACAACTTTCAGTGAAATTGTTTTCAAAATATTCAGCCTATCCTGTATTAAGCCCATGGTTAATGTTAGGCAGACCATTAAACACAATTTAGTCAGGGAAATTTCTGCTGTGCAGGAGACTCCTCATAAATACATGTAAGTTAACATGTTTCAAAAGCAAAAAACAGAAACATATTACTGCCGGTTAGTTAGTACAATTTTGAACACGATGTAAGAATGTTTCTATTGAATATTTTAGACATAATTTCATTAATTTGTAAACCATTGCTGCTTTAAGACTAAAAAATTATTATCATTAACCCTTTTAACAACAAATCCCTGAAAAAAGTATATTCTTTACAATGTATACTATATTTTGTTGAATATTTTGAAATTAATATGACTGGAAGCCATTTTTGCCTAAGGCAGCAATGGCTTCCAGTCATATTACTTTCAAAATATTAAGCAGCTTTCCTATTTGTTTGCTCTGAGATTGAGATACAGGGAATTTATCGGTGAAAGAGTTGATTGCTTACATTTTTGCCGAAAGCGATACAATTTATAGTTTGCATAGCAATACATGCTATGCAAATATCAAATTCTAAGTTATACCCTGATCTGTTAGTCTGTAAATGGACATTTTCTATGAGATTAAAATTTTCTTTAGCAAACTTGGGAATTAACCGTATCAATTCTTACTAGCGTTGTTCCAATTAATCAATTTGATCGATAATTGATTGGCTTGCATGTTCAACCAACAGATCGATCATGATTTCAGAAATCGGTTTTGACTGCTTATAAATTTAAGATATTCAAACTGCAGATGATTCTTTTTTTTGGTCAATACCATTTTAATTTCATTCTTAGAGCTATAACATAGTATTACTCCATACGAGTCCATTTTCTAAGACATTAACCTTCTCAACACTGAAACAGTATGCTAATGTCAAAACCAGCATACCAATAACCTGTTGAATATTTTGATACTTATTTGACTGGAAGCTGTTGCTGCCTAAGGGCTGCAATAGCTTCCAATCAAATTAGCTTCAAAATATTCAACTAATTATTTCTTAAATTATTACGGTTAAATGTCCATTAACATGCAATAATTATTGCATTCAAAATTTCATAAGGGGTAAAAATGAGAAAATGTTATGATCGATTATTAATTGATCATCGGTTAGTATGTAAAACCAAGTATCGATCACAAAAACAATACCAATTCCCAACACTAATTCTTACTCATTCGTAGGTCGAGGGGGTAAAGAGGGCGCGGTTGAGAAATGTGCAACATGTCGCGGAACAGGTGTCCAAGTACACATCCAGCAGCTGATGCCTGGAATGGTTCAACAGATGCAGAGTGTCTGTCGTGAATGCCAGGGACAAGGGGAGAGAATAAATCCAAAATTCCGATGTAAAACATGTCAGGGTCGAAAAGTTGTACAGGAACGGAAAATATTGGAGGTTCATATAGATAAAGGTAGGTTTTAGAAGAATAGATGTATAAATAGAAGGATCTGTTTCTAGCTATGCCCCGCCCATTTTTTATGTGTGTGAAATTGATTTGAAACTTAAACCTAAATTCTCAGAATTTAAATTTCAAGGTACAATGTAATTTTATAAGTAAGCTGTGGAATATTTTGAAACTAACTTGAGCGGGAGCTGTTAACTTGTTGTTGCCATACAAATGACAATTTAGGCATCAATGGGTTGTCTGATATGAATAAAACAGATTTGTTCAATGCGATGCTCAGGACTAGTCCACATCAAAGAGAAATCATAGCTAACTAGAATACCAGTCAAACTTCAAATAGTTAACTGGCTAGTCAACTATAGTCAACCGAGCACCCGACCTCGGTTCAGATGATTAGTGCGATAGTTGTGCAAATTTCAAAATGGCGAACACTGATTGCTTGCCACGAATAAATGCAAATAAAAGATTAAGTGTACATATTTCACAAAATAACTTTTTATGCTTTCCCATTACATGTCAATGTTTCCAAGACCCTATTCCTTCCCGCTTTGTCATATGGACACTTTTTGATGTCTTAGCGGACAAAAATAACCCATTTTTGTAGGCTATCAAAAGAGGCGACAGAAAGGGTTAATGGAGACTGGTACCCGGCTCCAAATTTTCTGCAATAGTAATTCAATGGGGGAACTGTGTACCAACGAAATATGGCTAACTATTCAGCGTTCGGCTTGGCATAGCGACCACGCATGTTTAGTAAACCATGAAACTGACTATAGCTAGTGAGTCGAACTTGACCTAAGCTTTTGACAATTTAGGCAACCAAGGGTTATCCGATTTGCATAAAACTTCAGATTTTTTCTATGCAATGCTTAGCAGGATTTGAAATTAACCCTTACCACTCTGATGTCAATATCCTACCTTTTACTAGGGCTGCAAGGATTCCATAAATTCCGATATGATACGTATCACGATGTGTGTGTGTCACAATATGATACGTATCACGGTACATAACAATGTGTAAAAAACCCATTAAAATAAACAAGTACGTAATTAACAGCACAACAGTGGGAACAATCTGGTTTGGGGAGAAGTACCAATAAAATGCAAATGTGAACATAACCCTTTCGCTCATAAATTTCTTGTATCTCAATTTCATGGCAACGATGCAGGAAAGCTGCTACATATTTTGAAATTAATATGACTGGAAGCCATTGCTGCCTTAGGCAGTTATTAGCAGCAATAGCTTCCAGTCATATTAATTTCAAAATATTCAGCAAAATACACTTTACCTTGAAAGGAATTTACTTTTTCAGGGATTTGTCATTGAAAGGGTTAAGTTTTCTACCATATAAAGCTAACTGGTAAAGCAAAGTTCTTGGAGGTAAACTGTTTTATTAGTGTTTAAGTATCACGATACAAAGTTAAGTGTATCGCGTATCATGATGATTAATGTATCGCGATATCACGATACATGATAAATTGTTGCAGCCCTATCCTTCATCTTTTAATTTAATTTGAAAATTTAAAAATCTGACCAGTGTTGTAAGGGTTAATGCTAGTCCGAGGCTGGTAGTGTTCCTGTGAGCTAGTGATATATCCAGATTACTTTCAACCCCTGCTTAGAACTAGTCCACATCAAAAGGAAATTGATTTTTTTTAAATTTGCTATACTTTTACTGTTTGAACTGTGATTATTTTAGAGCTTATTTGCATCCACGTTATATGTATCATGCTGTGTATATTTATATATATATATATATATATAATGTATGTATCATGCTGTGGTTAAAGTTTTTTAGCTCATCTGGCCAAGTGAGCTTATGCCATGGCGTCCATCCGTCAACATTTCCGTTAAACGACTTCTCAAGAACCATTGGGCTGATTTCAATTATATTTGGCAGGAAGCATCCTTAGGGCATAGGAATCCAGTTTTGTTCAAATGAATCTGATTGGCCAATATGGCCGGCGACCATCTTGGATTTTGACCGATCTAGGGCAAGAGGTATGCCAAATTTGTTCATGAGGACTTGATTGACCAAATGGTTCATCGGCCATCTTGGATGACCTAGTTTCCCCGAAAACTACTCTGGAACCACTAAAGGATCAGGCCCAAATTTGGGAGATATGCTTAGGGACTAAGGGCCTTTAAAGTTTGTTCAAGGAAAGTTGATCCGTCGAAAAACATGGCCGCCGTTGGCCAATCAAAATGTAGTGTGTTTGGCGGCGATATTGGATTTAAGCTCAAGTTTGCCATTTTCGAAACTGTCGGATGAACGGTTTGGCGGCCATCTTGGATTATTTTCCTGACGAAGGCTCCCATGCTAAAGCAATAGGAAATTTAAAATGTCTTCTCGAAAACTACTAGGCCGATTTCAATTATATGTGGCAGGAAGCATCCTTAGGCCATAGAGATTCAAGTTTGTTCAAATGAATCCGATCGGCCAATTTAATCGGCGTCCATCTTGGATTTGGCCGATTTTAGGAAACGGCTAAGTCTTCTGTCCTGAAACCGCTGGGGGAATCGATTCAAAACTCATGAAACATCATCTAGGGCAAGAGATAAGCCAAGCTTGTTCAAGAGGACTTGATTGACCAAATGGCTCTGCGGCCATCTTGAATGACCTAGTTTTACCGAAAATAACTTCTCTAGAACCACTAAAGTGATCAGGCCGAAATTGGGGAGATATGATTAAAGACTAAGGGCCATTAAAGTTTGTTCACGGGAAGGTAATCCGTAAAAACATGGCTGCTGTGATCCAATCAAAATGTAGTGTGTTTGGTGGCCATATTGGATTTTGAGGCCGAAATTGGTTTTATATATGTTTGTGGGTATTCCGATTTCATATTTGTCACTTTTGAAACTGTCGGATAAACGGTTTAGCAGGAAGCATTCTTAGGGCATAGAGGTCCATGTTTGTTCAAAGCCGATCGGCCAATTTGGTTGGTGGTCATCTTAGATTTTGGTCAATTTTTAGAAATGTCTAAAACTCTTCGCAGAAACTGTTTGAGCGATTGATTCATAAACTCATAAAATATCACTTAGGGCACGTGCTGAACCAAGCTTCTTCAAGGGAACTTGATTTGCCAAATGGTTGGGCGGCCATCTTGAATGGTCTGGTTTTCACGAAAGCAACTTCATCTCCAGAGCCACTGAACGCATTGTGGCGAAATTTGGAAGATATGATATTGATGACTAAGGGCCATTAAAGTTTGTTCAAGAGGAGCTGATACATAAAGAATCATTGCCTCTGTTTTCTTGTTACAAGTCTGCTCAACTCATTAGAGTTCTGCTTACTGACAATGACCATTCTCCTTCGATCAATACTCACCATTCTGTTACTTCTGATATACAGCTAGCCCTGACAGCGGCTCTAGGATTATAGACTTAGAAAGCTTTACCGACTCCTGGGAACCGGGTACTCGGCTCCCAACGGCCGAGTACCAGTTTACCATAGAGCTCATTCTTGTTTGCATAGCAACAAGAGCAATACATGCTTTTTGCATTAAGGATTTTAGTGTTTTTTTGTGAAACAAAAGATCTAAGTCTTTAATTTGTGATAGTTTGTGTGTTCGTGAAAGGATTAACTAAGGACTATGGAGCATACCGCTGAAGATAACCAGGTTGTATCGTTCTTTATTATCCATAGTTAAAAGACTTAGGTCTCTAAATTTCGTTGTGTCATATGTTCCAATTTCTGACCCCATAGAATCTGGGACGTGTGCTAACAACGATATATGCCAGACGATCGCCTTCTTTAAACCCCAACAGGCGATCGGCAGATATGAAAATAGGTGTTTGCTACGGTATTTCTAACACAAATATCGGCTGACGTCGTTCTCCGTAGAATCCGAGCGGGTGACGTCACACCCGGTCGCTCGGATGTTTATGTGAAGAAAATTTTTTCATTAATTCGCGCATCTTGTTCTGGGTGCTGCGTACTAAAATGGTACCGGAAACTTTAGAATGATCAAGTTTACGTGCGATCACGATCGGTTTGCAATGATCGGTGGTTTCAAAATTCTTGAGTAGATGTGTGGTCTGCGGTTTTACCGTGTGAGACAGCAGTTTTGTTATACATTTTGTTGTTTTCTTCACATATCGTGCTGCGTTCGTTAGGAGTATAATTTATATTGATTAGTAAATATACCCTGAATGCTATGCGATATGATTCCTGGAGCCGTTACACATCCTGGAGGATCTATTATGGGTGTGTTGTGCCCGCCGCGTACTTGTCGTCATAATCAATGCGATCGTTGTTGTAACGTGGCGGGGTGGGGTGCGGGGAGGTTACGGTTAATTTATGAGTCAAATTATTTGAAAATTAATTGTCTGCCTTCCATCCGGGTCTCGTTCCGCTTGTTTATTGTAGGTTTGTGCTTATTTTATAGGCCAAGCCAGCCCCGCCATCATGTGACGACTGCCATAAGTTTGTCCGTGTAATGTTCAAGGACCATGTCTGTTTTATGTGTGCCCTGTGTAATATAGATCATAGGTGTAATGTTTGTGCAGTGTGGTCCGTCGAAACGATGGTTAAGTTCCTTGCCCAGAAGGACTTGGCTGGGTCTGACGCGGGGTCAGGCGGTCCGAGACGAAATCGTGGAGCGCCCGGTTCGGCCGGTGGGGGTGCTCCACATCCCCAGCTGGAGGTGGCGGAGATGGCACCGCCGGCGTGGTTTGGTCCGGCTATGCAGGGTTTTCTGCATAGCGTTCTGCCCACGCTGGTGTCGTCCCTGCTACCAAAGGTTGGGGGGGCAGTTTCTCCCCATGCCTGGTACGGATCCTGTCCTCGGACAGGATTCTGGACTGGTTACCGAGGGGGCCATCTCTCTGCGGCCACCTCCGGGTGGTCCAGTAGCGGTGGCCGGTCCGTCAGGTGTGGGAGCCGTCCGCCAGGACGGCTCCACGGTTGACTCGTCTAGTGACGGCTCTTCGGAGTCTGAAGACGAGGAGGAGAGGTTGCTGCGGCCCGTGAAGCCGCAGGTGGAGAATATGGAGGTTGATTCCGTCCTGGACGGAACCGGCCTCCATTTGTCTGGATTGGCGCAAGCCAGGTCAGCGGCTCCGCCTGCGGCTGAGGCCAATCCGTTACCGTGCACCGGTTCCGGGCGGCTTGGTTTGTCACCAGCCGTCACGGGAACGGGTGTACCGGGCCAGGCGTGGTACTCACCTATCTCGCCTGGTCCGGCAGCCGGACGTGGGGTGCCGTTGGCGCCCGTGTCCGGCTACGGTTCCGCGACTGTTACGGGTCCGTACGGTTTTCCGTGCGGACCTACCCCATGGGGTGGCGGCGGAACCGTGTGGTAGCGGAGTGCCTGGCGTGTCAGCCGTGGCTCCTTGCCGGGAGGCCGTGGCTGGCAGACCCGTGAGCACGTCAACGGGTGACGTGTTTGCGGGGGTGTCTTCGTCGGAGGTAGATTGGTCGGATGCTCTGGCATGGCTAGCCAGGGTTGACCCGTCTGGTTTCGGCCACGGCCGATGAAGATGCGCCCCGTCCGTCGGTTGCGCCGATTAGGACGGGGATTTTGCCCGCGGCCCGGATCCAGTCAGTGGGACTGGATCCACGGTTCATAGATTTGTTGGATGCTATTTATAGCAAACAACTAATGACCAAGGGTCAGCTCCCTGCGGCCTCGAGGGAGGTGCGGGCAAGATGTCGTATTCCGCGGGGGGAATACGACAGGTATGGTGTAGTCCCGTCGGTCACGGAGGATGACCGATGGGTATTGGGAGTCCAGAGTGCCGGGTCGGGTGGCCCCGGTCCGGCACTA
The DNA here is from genome assembly GCA_034401795.1 of Chaetoderma sp. LZ-2023a. NCBI lineage: Eukaryota > Metazoa > Mollusca > Caudofoveata > Chaetodermatida > Chaetodermatidae > Chaetoderma > Chaetoderma sp. LZ-2023a. Next base: position 18,010,487 of record CM067363.1, on the reverse strand, counting down.
GTGGATAAATCCCAGGTACACCAGGAAGAAGTCCTGTCCCTATGTGGTGAGGGCAGCTATGAGTGCTGTCAACCACTCTTATCGTCTCCTTCAGTCGGTGTGGGCTGAAGCGGGGGCAGGCCACCCTGTGCCACCTGTGGCGCTTTCATGTGTTAATGACGGCTTGGTGCTGTCAATGGACGCATTGGCAAAGGTGCAAGCGCGAGTGACGAAGTCCAGGAGGCAAATGGTCATTGACCATATGCGTCCGGCTACGGCAGTCAGGGAGCGTCTTCTTGCGACGCCCCTGACAGGGCCTAGCATCTTCGGTGGCCAAGCGCGGGCCATCTTAGAGGACACCGCCAGTATCGCGCACAATCGGTTGGCGGTAAACCTAGAGCTAGTGCAGCAAGCGCACGCACTAGGGGCTGTGGGGAAACCGCTAACGGGACAGCCTTCATAGAAGCAGAAGTAGCATAAGGGCAAGGCGAAAGCCAGGCCTGTTGCGACTTCTGCTTCAGCTGGGTTTTCAGAGCCGCCGCCGCCGGGCGGGAAGGTTAAGGGTAAGGCCTCAAAGGGCGGACAGAAGGGGCCGAAGCGTACCTGAGGGTACGAAAGCTCCCTTCATATCCGCCTGGACCGCGCCTGTGCGACAGGAACAGCGGTGCCAGTTATACCCGTCGTGCCTAGAACGAAATGGTTCTCACTCTCTCTCGTTAAGAAAGGGGGGGGGGGGGCGGCGGACTGCGAGCCGGACAACCCCGTTAGACGTCGAGGCGTCTATGGTGGGTGGAAGGCTCATGCATTTCGTTGAGGCCTGGCGAGGTGTGACGTCGGACAGTCTGGTCCTGGGATGGTTATCCCAGGGTTACATGCCGGAGTGGTGGGACTTTCCACCACAAAATCTGTCTTTGGCACCTGTCTGGACACCCGTACCAAGGGAGCCAGACAAGTTAGAAGCCTTTCAAAAGGAAGTGTCGGGTTTGCTTCTGAAGGGAGCAATAAAACCAGCAAACCGAAACACTCCAGGCTTCTATTCAAACATGTTCCTTGTCCCCAAGAGCACAGGGGGATGGAGACCCATACTCAATCTCAGGCCATTAAATTGGTTTATCCATACGCCTTGGTTCCAGATGGAAACGCCGAGGTCGGTAATGGCGGGATTGAGGAAAGGAATGTGGTGTGTATCGATCGATCTGAAAGATGCATATTTCCACATTCCTATGAATCGGAGTTGGCACAGGTTTCTGAGATTTGCGTTTCAGAATCAAGTATGGGAGTTTACAGTTCTCCCGTTCGGCCTGTCGACAGCTCCGAGGGTTTTCACAAGAGTGGTCCTTGCGGTGACAGCGTTTCTCAGAAAAGAGAACGTGCCGCTACACACCTACATAGACGACTGGCTGCTCAAGGCAGACTCGGCAGCCAGGTTGAACGTGGATACTGCTCTGACTCTGAAGTTACTTTCAGATCTAGGCTGGATAGTCAACGAGGAAAAATCCGAGTTGACGTCCACTCAACATTTCGTTTATTTGGGGATGCGATTCGACCTCGAGGAGGGCAGGGTTTACCCGTCAGAGCCCAGAGTGGTGTCTCTGTTAGCCATCCTCAGGAGTTTTCGAGTGGGAAACCACATTCAGGCGAGGCGGTTCCTTCAGATGCTGGGCATGATGGTCTCCATGGAGCAGGTTATCCCGTACGCTGCTCTAATGCGAAGGCCTATCCAGTTGTATCTGATGTCTCTGTGGAAACAGAGAACAGAACCCCTGTCAAAACTGGTGCCAGTTTTGGAGCCGATAATATCGCATCTTCTCTGGTGGAAACAGCGTCAGAATCTCCTAATAGGGGTTTCGCTGCACCTACCCCACCCCCAGCTGTCCGTCTACACGGATGCATCGCTGGAAGGGTGGGGTGCCTGCCTGGGAGAACACCAGGTCTCGGGCACCTGGACTCTCCCGGAGAGTCAGCTGCATATCAATCTGTTGGAAATGATGGCAGTGGAACTGGCGTTGGAAGAGTTCCTTCCGATGATCAGGGGCAAGGTGATATTGATACGGTCGGACAATTCGACAGACGCTCTGGCGATAAGCTGGAGAGGGATGCACGCTTACGCGTACCCACCCACCATTCTTCTACCGAAGGTATTGGTGAAGGTCAGGGAGGAACCGTGTCTTGTCCTGCTAATAGCGCCGTATTGGCCGAGCAGGGCGTGGTTCACGGATCTTCTAGATCTGCTGGTGGAAAATCCTGTGCAGTTGCCCGAGATTCCGAACATAATCTCCCAGGCCAAGGGACGCTTCCTACACGAGCGTCTCGAAATGTTCTAATTGACTGCGTGGATGTTGTCAAACAAGGTTCCACGTCGGAAGGCTTTTCTCGACAGGCTGCTGATTTCATCGCGGCTGCGAGAAGGAGGTCAACCTTCAAGTCATATAACAACAAGGTTAACAGATTTGCAGACTGGGGTGAAGAAAAGGGTATTGATACCTTTCAGTCCACTATTCAGCAAATAGCAGACTTTCTCTGTGAGCTGTTCTTTTCAGGACTAGCTCCCGTCACAGGTGCTGGATACAAGTCAGCTTTGGCATCAGTTATCCCTTGTCTAGCCAACAGGGGTAGTCCAGAGGTGGCCCAGTTAAATGTGATGTTGAAGGGAATGAGCAATCTCCGCCCGAGACAACCGGTAGTCATTCCAGCCTGGAGTCTATCTTTAGTGCTTAATGTACTGGCCAAGCACCCTTTCGAACCGTTGCGTTCAGCTAGGCTAAAGCATTTGACTCTAAAGGCGGTCTTTCTATTGGCAGCTTCCTCAGCTAGAAGGCGCAGTGAGATCCATGCGCTTTCGGCAGAGAGGAACCGATTTATTGTTTCTGGAGACGGTCTGCGTCTTCTGCCAAGAGCAGAGTTTATGTCAAAGAACCAATCTTTGAGATATCCCGGCAAACCGATCATTATACCGAAGTTAACTAGGTTTGATCGTGATGCCAGTGTCTGGTGCCCTGTCCGTGCTTTGACTAAGTACAAGAAACGGACTGACTCGTTACGGTCGAACGATAGACATCTGTGGATCTGCCATAAAAAGCCTTATGGCGGCGCATCCATGGATACTATCTCTCGTTGGGTGGTCGAATGCATTCAGACTACTCACGAGATGGCGACTGGGCACCAGGTGCAGGGTGTAAGGGCACACGATGTCAGAGGAATAGCCGCCTCGACCGCCCTTTACAATGGTGTTCCGTTAGAGGACATCATGGCCGTTGCACAATGGCACTGTGAGTCCTCATTTACGGATTACTATATGAGGGATGTGTCAGACTCAGCCAATCTACTCGCTTTAGCTGTTTTGAAACAATAGTTAGTGACCACACTGCTTTTCCCCTTTTTTCACTTCGGTAAGAAAAGAACCTAAAGCAGGCATGGTCAGGCGAGAGGATGTCAACCAGATTGTGTCACTGATGGCCGAACCGGTGAATGGTTGGAGGCGGTACGTCTGAAGTCCTGTTATCATAAGGTAATTCAATAAGTGAGAGTTTTTTGTATTATGTATATGTATCATGTTCATTCATTTTATATATTCATGCTCATTCCCAGGCTAATACATGGAATATGCAGGGAGTAGTTAACCCTCTTGGCATATTGGTGTTTTCAGGCGAGATACATGTTCGTTAGTTCTCTCCTTTTTCTTAGGAGGAAAAAGGGGGGGGGGGTGTGGGGCTGTGACGCGAAGGTGGTTCGGTTCCGTGAACTTGACGGTCCTTTTAGGTCTCCGTTAGTCAAGTTTGAAGTCTAAAATCTTTCTCCAAGGGGCAAAATTAGCATTTATGGCTTGCCCCTTCCCACCAGGTTACTGATCAAATCTGGTGTATATCAGAAGTAACAGAATGGTGAGTATTGATCGAAGGAGAATGCAGGAAATGTCAATTTCCCTTTCTCCGAGATCTAACAATACTCACCATTCTGTTACGGACCCAGCCTCCCAGCCCCACGGAGGCAAGCCATAGTTTTCTCTTGTTTGGTGGCTATGCAAACAATATGAGCTCTATGGTAAACGGGTACTCGGCAGTTGGGAGCCGAGTACCCGGTTCCCAGGAGTCGGTAAAGCTTTCTAAGTCTATAATCCTAGAGCCGCTGTCAGGGCCAGCTGTATATCAGAAGTAACAGAATGGTGAGTATTGTTAGATCTCGGAGAAAGGGAAATTGACATTTCCTGCATTCTGGTTGAAATGCCTATGGTCCAGGTGAGTGATACAGGCCCCTTGTTTAAAATGACAGTTTCAGCAACAAGGGGTTCTATAGGATGCTTGATCCACATCAAAAAGAAATTAATTTTCAAAATTTTTCTATACTGTACAGCGGTTCGATGTTGATTATTGTAGGTTAATTTGCATCCAGGTTATACTTATTATTCTGTGGTTACGTTTTTTCATCAAGGGCCTACATGTAGATCCATTTTGAATAAAACTTACAGATGTGTTATATATATATATATATATACTGAACCAAAAAAGTTTAGCAACACAGAATATTACTGTATAAATGTTATTTAACAAAAACAATAAATTGATTCAAATATATTATTTAATTGATAGGTCATTTTCCAATTTGAACAACTCTCTTGTTACTGTAATGCTAGCATCGCGCCTTTAACACGGCATCATTCAACGGAAGGGTCCAATTTAAATAATGACACTGAGGTGTCAATAGCGGTTGTGACCTCCGCGCGCATTCGCTTTCTCATACTTCAAATTAAGCACCTGATGTCACGAAGAGGAATCGGATCCCATTCCTGAAGCAGTGCAGCTTCCAGCTCCCGCACGTTGTGAAGATGTGGATGGTTCTCACGCACCATACGACCAAGAATGTCCCACGCGTGTTCGATAGGAGACAGGTCCGGTGATCGCGCTGGCCAGTCCAACACTGGAACGTTGTTAGCCTCAAGGAAATCACTGGTGACCCTAGCTGAATGAGGACGGGTGGTGTCTTGCTGGTACATAAAGTCTGCATGATGCTGCATAAAAGGGATGACAACAGGGGCGACAACTTCTTCACAGTAACATTGAGCCGTTAAATTTCCACGAATCACAATAAGATCTCTTTTGCCATTTCCATGGATTCCAGCCCACACCATGACACTGCCGCCACAGAATCTGTCGTGCTGAATGATGTTGGCTGCATCATACCGTTCTAAACGTCGCCAAACCCGTTGCCTACCATCCGCCACATCCACACAAAACCTCGACTCATCACTGAACAAAACGTGGCACCATTGTTGAGCACGGCATCGCTGATGAGTTCTTGCCCATGCAAACCGATTCTTGATGTGACGCTCTGTAAGCGGAACAGCAACAAGTGGACGACGGGCATGCAGTCCAGCATCATGGAGTCTGTTTCGCACAGTTCGTGCATGCACTGAAGTGCCAGTAGCGGTGTGCAAATTACGGGACAGCCGTGGCGCAGTCTCAAACCTGTGACGTCACTAAGTAGCGGTCTTCTCGTGGTGGTGTTGCTCTTGGTCTGCCAGATCGTAGTCGGTCATTAACATGTCCAGTTTCCTGCTCATGTTGGCGGAGACGGGAAATGGTTGAGGCGTGAACATTAAAATGTCGAGCAACAGCGCAAACGCTCTGCCCAGTAACGAGTTTTCCCATTGCTTCATGGCGCTGATTTTCAGGTAGCCCTGGGCGGCGGCCCATGTTCGGTAGGGTAAACTTTTAAGCGTTTTCTCTTAATGTTCGTTATCTGCTTTTGCAATATGGTGAATTTTTGCCTTCGCTACCCGCCAATGTGGGCCAGTGCATGAAAAATGCATTTTCACGTGCAGTAAGCGTGTGGCCGAGAAATGCAAGAAATGATTTGCATTTCTTCATGATCAGCGAGACATTACATTGACGAAACATGCCGCAAGTTTGGTTATAAATGGACGCATAGTTTTAATATAACAAACCAAACTTCACTGTTGCTAAACTTTTTTGTCTCAGGATACATGTAACTGATAGGACTTTCCTTTAAAAAAAAAAATTGATATAATTTATGTAATTGGCTTCGACCTTGTTTTTTGACTGAATATTTAATCCAGGACAGACATGGTCCTGCGACAAACATAAGAATTTCCAGTCACATTAATTTCAAAATATTAAAGTTTTCCTGTATGATTGTCTTGAAAATGAGATATGGGTAATTCATCGGTGACAGGGTTAAACAATCATTTGAATTTTTTCAAACTAATTAGACTGCAGCAACAGCACCCAGTCAAATTAGTTTCAAAATATTCAACAGCTTACCTGTATAGTTTTCTGGAAATTGATAGTCCGGGAGCTCAGAGATCGATCGATCCCAACACGAGCGAGGTGTGGGTGGAGCTTAGCTAGAGATAGGCGGGGCATGGCTAAAACTCGAAAGGTACGTTAGTATGCAGTGCTAATAATGGCAATACCGTGAAATAATGCAATAAAACTAATGAATAATTTCTAATATTTATTTCCAGCTCTGAACTATATATATATATATTGTCTAATTAATATTTGGTTTTCCCCCTTAACACTCTGATGTCAGTATTCTATCTTTTACTGTGTCAATGTCAATATTCTATCTGATACTGTGTCATTAGCAAAGACTGGTATACATGTTTCAACAATTTTAGTGGACGATGTTGATGTCGACGACACCAACATCTACCAAATTTGTTGAAAAATGAAACCAGTTCAGCTTTTAACCATTTAACCCTCATCTCAACCCAAAAAATTCAAGGAAATTTTAATTTTCATTTGCAGACCAAGAGCAGACTGTTTTTGAAAAATTTACCACTGGAATGAGTGGCTCGATAACTGAGCCAGTCATTACAGTGGTAAATTTTCAAAAATAGGCTTGGCCTGCAAATGAAAATTTAAATTTTCTTGAACAAATTTGAGGGTTAAAGGGTTAATTTTAATTAAAAATTAAAAATTGTGACATTAGAGAGGAAAGGGTTAATTTATTCACTGTTTTTATTCACACAGGTATGAAAGATGATCATCAGATTCGCTTCTCAGGAGAGGGAGATCAAATTCCGGGGTTAGAACCCGGTGATATCGTTATTATATTAGATGAGAAAGAGCATGATCGATTCCGTCGCCGCGGCGATGACTTGATCATGCAGATGGAGATAGAACTTGTGGAGTCTTTATGCGGGTTTCAGAGAACCATTAAAACGTTGGATAATCGGATGCTTGTCATAGCAAGTTTAGCAGGTAAACATAGTGCTTCTCAGACGTTAATATTAACATTGGCCTGAGGCTAGTAGAAATTAACTAGAGATAGTATAGATTGTTACTGACCAGACATCTGAGTTTGTAACTATTTAATATCTCAACAGTATAATGGTCATGGCGGTCAAAAATGGCCTCTGCCGTGATCTTGAGAAGTGTCCATTTTCAGACCAAGAAAAGACACAAAAAATGACACTGGAATAACTGGCTCTATAATTGAGTCATTCCAGTGGTAAATTTGTAAATCTACATTTTCTTTGAGAAAATTGAAATTCTGTTGACCAAGTCGCACCATTTAGCGGCAGTGGTTTTCCGCGGAAAACGGAATTCACGGAATTGACAATTTTGAACAGAAAAGTGATTTTCAAACAGAAGTCAATGAAAAATCCAATTTTTACCCAGCTCCAGAACGTCAGACATTCTCGTTTAAAATTGAAACCTTTTACACACCAATATCTCTGCCACCTTTTGGCTGTCTGGACATACTAATAACACAATGCACAACACAAATTTGACTGTTTTATTGACTATTAAGTGTACATGCAGCTTAGATGATGTGAGTTTGTGAAACGAAAGCGAAACGGAATCACTAATTTCGTGAAGGGGAGATGTTGAAGCGGAAAACCACTGTCCCGAACCATTTATTAACCTTATAACCCTCGAATTTATTCACGAAAATTTAGATTTTCTCATAGAACATGTCCATTTGCAGACCAAGAGACAATTTTTGAAAATTTACAACTGAAATGACTGGCTCGATTCATTTCAGTTGTAAATTTGCAAAAATAGTCTTCTTGGTCTGCAAATTGACATTTCTCAAGACCACTGTAGAGGCCGTTTTTGGCTGATATGAGGGTTAAAGGGTTAACACTAGTTTTCATACATAGCATAATTTAATAACTGACAACACCAATATTCTGTAATATAATGACCAAAAATAATCGCCTTATCGGACAAGTAATGACTAGTAAGTTATCAGTGGGGCTAGCAGAATCTCGTGATTGCTAGTTTTGCTGGCTAGCCGGTCAAGCAGAATCACTTGATTACTAGTTTTGCTGGCTAGCCGGTCAAGCAGAATCTCATGATGACTAGTTTTGCTGGCTAGCCGGTCAAGCAGAATCTCGTGATTACTAGTTTTGCTGGTTAGCCGGTCAAGCAGAATCTTGTGATTACTTTGTTTTGCTGGCTAGTCAGTCGAGCAGAATCGCGTGATTACTAGTTTTGCTGGCTAGGTGGTCAAGCAGAATCTCGTGATTACTAGTTTTGCTGGCTAGCCGGTCAAGCAGAATCTCGTGATTACTAGTTTTGCTGGCTAGCCGGTCAAGCAGAATCTCGTGATTACTAGTTTTGCTGGCTAGCCGGTCAAGCAGAATCTCGTGATTACTAGTTTTGCTGGCTAGCCGGTCAAGCAGAATCTCGTGATTACTAGTTTTGCTGGCTAGCCGGTCAAGCAGAATCTCGTGATTACTAGTTTTGCTGGCTAGCCGGTCAAGCAGAATCTCGTGATTACTAGTTTTGCTGGCTAGGTGGTCAAGCAGAATCTCGTGATTACTAGTTTTGCTGGCTAGCCGGTCAAGCAGAATCTCGTGATTACTAGTTTTGCTGGCTAGCCGGTCGAGCAGAATCTTGTGATTACTTTGTTTTGCTGGCTAGTCAGTCGAGCAGAATCGCGTGATTACTAGTTTTGCTGGCTAGGTGGTCAAGCAGAATCTCGTGATTACTAGTTTTGCTGGCTAGCCGGTCAAGCAGAATCTCGTGATTACTAGTTTTGCTGGCTAGCCGGTCAAGCAGAATCTCGTGATTACTAGTTTTGCTGGCTAGCCGGTCAAGCAGAATCTCGTGATTACTAGTTTTGCTGGCTAGCCGGTCAAGCAGAATCTCGTGATTACTAGTTTTGCTGGCTAGCCGGTCAAGCAGAATCTCGTGATTACTAGTTTTGCTGGCTAGGTGGTCAAGCAGAATCTCGTGATTACTAGTTTTGCTGGCTAGCCGGTCAAGCAGAATCTCGTGATTACTAGTTTTGCTGGCTAGCCGGTCAAGCAGAATCTCGTGATTACTAGTTTTGCTGGCTAGGTGGTCAAGCAGAATCTCGGGATTACTAGTTTAGGTGGTCAAGCAGAATCTCGTGATTACTAGTTTTGCTGGCTAGCCGGTCAAGCAGAATCTCGTGATTACTAGTTTAGCTGGCTAGCCGGTCAAGCAGAATCTCGTGATTACTAGTTTTGCTGGCTAGCCGGTCAAGCAGAATCTCGTGATTACTAGTTTTCCTGGCTAGCCGGTCAAGCAGAATCTCGTGATTACTAGTTTTGCTGGCTAGCCAGTCAAGCAGAATCTCGTGATTACTAGTTTTGCTGGCTAGCCGGTCAAGCAGAATCTCGTGATTACTAGTTTTGCTGGCTAGGTGGTCAAGCAGAATCTCGTGATTACTAGTTTTGCTGGCTAGCCGGTCAAGCAGAATCTCGTGATTACTAGTTTTGCTGGCTAGCCGGTCAAGCAGAATCTCGTGATTACTAGTTTTGCTGGCTAGCCGGTCAAGCAGAATCTCGTGATTACTAGTTTTGCTGGCTAGCCGGTCAAGCAGAATCTCGTGATTACTAGTTTTGCTGGCTAGCCGGTCAAGCAGAATCTCGTGATTACTAGTTTTGCTGGCTAGGTGGTCAAGCAGAATCTCGTGATTACTAGTTTTGCTGGCTAGGGCCAAGCAGAATCTCGTGATTACTAGTTTTGCTGGCTAGCCGGTCAAGCAGAATCTCGGGATTACTAGTTTTGCTGGCTAGGTGGTCAAGCAGAATCTCGTGATTACTAGTTTTGCTGGCTAGCCGGTCAAGCAGAATCTCGTGATTACTAGTTTTGCTGGCTAGCCGGTCAAGCAGAATCTCGTGATTACTAGTTTTGCTGGCTAGCCGGTCAAGCAGAATCTCGTGATTACTAGTTTTGCTGTCTAGCCGGTCAAGCAGAATCTCGTGATTACTAGTTTTGCTGTCTAGCCGGTCAAGCAGAATCTCGTGATTACTAGTTTTGCTGGCTAGCCGGTCAAGCAGAATCTCGTGATTACTAGTTTTGCTGGCTAGGCGGTCAAGCAGAATCTCGTGATTACTAGTTTTGCTGGCTAGGCGGTCAAGCAGAATCTCGTGATTACTAGTTTTGCTGGCTAGCCGGTCAAGCAGAATCTCATGATTTCTAGTTTTGCTGGCTAGCCAGTCATTCAGATTCCTTTGAAACCCTGGAAATGGACCTTTCCCGTTTTAGCTGACCCCCCCCCCCGCTCATCCCTAGTTAAGCTCCACCCACGCTTTGCCTATTTTGGAATCAATTGATCCTTGAACGCCCTGACTCAATTTCCAGAAAACTACAGGTAAGCGGTTGAATATTTTGAAAATAATTTGACTGGGTTCTCTTTGCTGCCTATGGCCTATAATTTCAAAATATTCAGCAGAATGTTTGTTAAATAGTAAAAATATACAATTCGTACATCTTGATGGACTATCAAATGTTTAAAGGTGCATATTCACACTAAAATGGTTGAAAATAAATTGGTAAAATTGTGTATTTTTAGAGGCTTATATTACCAGTAAATTACAGCTGCTTGTACCAGCCACTAAGCGTAGATCATTCAGCAAGAAATCATTTGCTAAAGCAGCTGCAGTATTATTATGGAACTATTATGCCTATTGATCTACATGCTGCACCAACATTAAACACATTTCACAAAGTTAAAAACATCTTTTCAAAAAGGAATTTTATATATTGGTTTTGCGGTCGTGTTCTCAGTGGAGAGTTATAATCTTGAATAATGCCATACCTCAGTATTGTGTTATGCCGTTTAAGTCTCGAGTGAGAACACAGCCTTAAACTACCAACCTAATTCCTGATACTATTATGTATTTGAATATTTGATATAATTTTAATTATGTCTATCAGATAGATTTCTTAATAGCAAATTTAAAAAATAATATTAAGTATTCATAATTAATTTATAACATAGCATTTTTAAATTTGGATAGAATTTTAATTAACCATCTTATAAACCTATTTTAATTAAGGTACCACCAGCATTTTATTGTAGACTTACTTTAGAGATAAATCTCAGGTTTTCTCACTGATTAATTAGTATACTACATGATTTTTAGCTCACTTGGCCAGAATGGCATAGAGATCTAACTTTGTTCAAACGAAGCGGATCGGTTAAAATCCAAGATGGCCACTGGCCAAAATGGCTGATTTTTAGACACTAAAAAATCTCCGAAACCGCTCGAGGAATTGATTCAAAACTCATAGCACATCATCTGTGGCAACGGTAGACCCAAGTTTGTTCAAGGCAACCTGATTGCCCGATTTGCTTGGCGGCCATCTTGGATGACCTAGTTTTCGTGGAAACGACCTCCCGAACCGCTGAAGGGATAGAGCTGAAATTTTATAAATATTATTAGGCACCAAGGGTTTTTCAAGTTTGTTCAAGGGAAGTTTATTCGTTAAAAAATGAGGCCGCCATCAACCAATCAAAATTTAGCGTTTCTTGGTCATATTGGCTTTTTTGTATTTGATGGATTTTGATGGCGAAAATTGCTTTAAATATGCTTATCAGTGTGGGCAGTTCAAATATCCCACTTTCGATACGGTCGGATACACGGTTTTCATGCCATCTTGGTTTGTTTTCCAGCTATAGTCTCCCATAGTAAAGCAATGGGCCCATTGTAAAGCAATGGGGAATTCCTTAAACGACTTCTTCTCAAGAACCATTGGGCCGATTTCCATTATATTAGGCAGGAAGCATTCATTGGGCATAGAGATCTAAGTTTGTTCAAATGTATCCGATCGGCCCATTTGGCCAGTGCCCATCTTGGATTTAGGCCGATTTTTAGGAAACGTCTAAAAATCTCCGAAACCGCTTGGGGGATTGATGCAAACCTCATGAACTATGATTATGGCAAAGGAACTTGGTTAGTCAAATGGTTCGGCGGCCATCTTGGTTGACCTAGTTGTAGCAAAAATTATTTATTTTCCAGAAGCGCTAAAGGAATCGGGCTGAAATTTTATAAATATGCTTAGGCACTAAGGGCCATTAAAGTTTGTTCAAGAGAAGTTGGTCTGTTAAAAAACATGGCCGCTGTGGGCCAATCAAAATATAGCATGCGTGGTGGCCATATTGGATTTTTTTATTTGCTGGATTTTGAGGCCGAAATTGGTTTTATGTGTTTTTGGGTATTCTGATCTCAAATTTGCAATTTTCGAAGCTGTCGGATGAACGGTTTGGTGGCCATCTTGTTGATAAAGAGCATTCTAGTTAAAATGCCAATTGTCCAGGTGAGCGATAAAGGACCCTTGGGCCTCTTGTTGTTAATGACCATTCTAGTTGACATGCCTATGGTCCAGGTGAGAGATAATTCAAATTCGCAACTAATAGGAAATTTACGATAATCTGAAATCCAATATGGCCGCCAGTCAGCGGCAGCCAACTTGAAAATTGGTTCCTAGATGATACTTCATAAGGATGACTGGTCTGATGGGTCTGAGGAAGAAATAAATATTTTCTGAAAGCTCTTATTCATTGTTTTGTCATCATGGCGGGGTATTATGCACCGTTTGCGGAGCTCTTGTTAAAAAATCTTGTTCTTCAAATGTTGTCAACATCTTCTATAAGAGTTGTTGGTTATAGAGTTGATGAGTAATATGCATAATTTGCCCATACTACGCATTAATAACTAGACGTGTCCGATTACGTGATTAGATCGAAAAGTTTGATTATTTTTTAAATCGTGAAATTATATGATTAAAAGTTATATCGGATAATTGTGAATAATTTCCACTGCATAAAATATTTCAAAATCCTACCTTTTAATTACTTTTTAATTTTGCTCAGTTAATGTATGTCCATTTGTGGGCCAAGAGAAGACTATTTTTGAAAATGTATCACTGGAATGACTGGCTTGAGAATCGAGCCAGGTATTCCAGCGATACATTTTCTTGGCCTGCAAATGGACCTTTCTTAACACAATTGCAGCTTTCGTCATTGATATGTTTTTTGGTGTTATTGGATAATTTGTCCCCAAGCTGATTAATCGAGTAATAGATATTCTTTAATAATCGATCATGATCACCTCAAAACAATAATCGCATAAGCCTATTAATAATAATCTACTACGAGTGGTCTCCCATTTCAAAGTTGAAAAATTTATTTGTATTTTCTTTGCTGCAGGCGAAGTTCTCAAACACGGCGATATTAAGTGTGTGATGAACGAGGGTATGCCTATGTATAGAAACCCATTTGAAAAAGGACGTCTAATTATCGTATTTAGCGTTAAATTCCCGAAAGATGGGTTTGTCTCGCCGCGACGACTGAAAGATCTGGAGAAAATACTCCCGCCGCGACAAGAGGTGATAGTTCCAGACGTTATTGAGGAAGTCACCTTACAGAAATTCGACCAAGACGAGCACGCGTCACATTCGCGACGCACGGAAATGTATGACTCTGATGATGAAGATGGACCAGGCCATAAAGTACAATGCCAGAGTCATTAAGTCCTGCTTCAATAGCATTGTTAGTAACTTATATTGACTTAACTATCTGCCTGCTGCAAGCTGCTAGAAAATAATTCCAATGGGCAATAACTCGGGACCTGGTGAATATTTTGAAAACAATTTAACTGAAAATTTTGCGCATTCCCAAAGTTACCCCCCCCCCCCCCCCAATGGAAAATGTAGTCAGCAGAAATTTAGGAGGTAGAGAGTTAAATACTTCAGCCGTTTAATGGTCAAGATTAGCCAAGAAAATACAAATTCTAGCTCACTCAATATCCAGTTGCCGGCCAACAGATGATTTTGGAAAATTTACGTCTAGAATGACTGGTTCGGTTATTAACTCTTTAACACTCAAATCGGCCAGAAATTGATTCTGCAGTTGTCTTGGAAAATGTCCATTTGTAGAGAAAGAGAAGACAATTTTTGAAAATTTATCACTGAAATTACTGGCTCGCACTGGCTTGATTATCGAGCCAGTCATTCCAGTGATAAATATTCATTCAACAATAGTCTCCTTTTCTGCAAATTGATATTTTCTATGAGAAAACTAAAATTTTCTTGAACAAATTTACGGATTACTTTGTTAAGATTGTAATTCCATGTATAAATTCGCTGGTTATGATTGCGTATTCAGAGGCAGTTTGTTGTAGTGAGGTACATGTATGGTGTGAATTTTGAAATTGATTTTACTTTAAATAATTAGATATTAACATTGTTTTTAAAATGACGCCAGGATTTCATTATAACCTAGCAGAGTATTCCTTTAATGATTGAGCTGACCAAAATGGTTTCTGCAGGGCTCATAACCCTTTATCCCTGTAATGACTAAATTTGGTCAAGAATATCCAAATGTTTGCTATTTTTGTGAATTTACCACCGGAATGAACCGAGCCAGTCATTCCAGTGGTAAATTCTCAAAAATAATTTCCTTTTGTCCTGCAAGTGAACATACCTCCAGACCACTGCGGAAGCCGGTTTTAGCCATCTTAGGCATGAAAGGGTTAACACTGATATCAGCCAAAAATGGCTTCTACAGTTGTCTTGAGAAACGTAAATTTGCAGACCAAGAGAACTGTTTTTGAAATTTTACCACTGAAATGCCTGGCTCGAAAGGGGGTGGGGGAGCTTAGTTAGAGATGGGCGTGGCATAGCTAAGACCGGATTCCTCCATTGATGTAGGGGGTATTTGGTTTCCTGTCATAGTTTTGAAATTTTCAACGGCATCACTGTGTAGCTGTCTTGAAATCGAGATGCGGGAATACAGGAATCCTGTTTTAGCTATGCCCCACCCATCTTTAACTAAGCTCCACCCACTTATTGCCCGTATTGGGATCGATCGATCCCTGTACTCTCTGAATATCAATTTCCAGATAGCTATACAAGTAAGCTGTAGGAATATTTTTAAAATAATTTTACTGGGTGCGGCAGCAACACTGCCCAGTTAAATTAATTTCAAAATATTCAAAAACATGATTATTAAATGGTAAAGCCATACAATTTGTACAAGAACACTTAGACTGTCATCAATTAAGCATTCGTGGTGAACTGAGCTACATCATTCATGACGTATTTGATTATGGTGTCATCCTACACGTCACATCGTTGATTATGATGTCATATGATTGACTGAGAAACTGGATTCCTCCATTACAAGGGTTAACCCGTTAACACTCAAATTTCTTCAAGAAAATTTAATTAAGAGATAATTATTTTTTTGAAAATTGCCCACGCGAATGACTGGCTCAGTTATTGAGCCAGTCATTCCAGCGATAAATGTTAAAAAATAGTCTTTGTCTGCAAATGCACATTTTTTAAGACCTGCAGCTTTAACACTCATCAGCCAAAAATGGCTTCAGCAGTGGTCTTGAGAAATGTCCATTTGCAGACCAAGAGAAGACTGTTTTTGAAAATTTACGACTGAAATGACCGATACCCGAGGCAGTCATTCTAGTGGTAAATCTTCAAAAATAGTCTTCTCTTGATCTGCAAATGGACATGTTCTATGAGCAAATTGAAACTTTCCTGATCAAATTCAAGGGTTAATTCTGCTATATCTTGACCCTTTGAACCCGAAAGATCAATGCCAATATCGTTTACAGCTTTATAATTATTCTGTTGAATATTTTTAAACTAATTTAACTGGTAGCTGGCAGCAACAGGTTCTGTTAAATTAGCTTCAAAATATTCAATAGATTTCATGTATAATTGTCTTTAAATTGAGATACTGCATTTTCAAGGGTCAATCGGTGAATAAAATATGGCTCTGTCTCCTGTCTGCCTGCTTGTTGTTTTGGGGAGGCAATTGGCTGATGACGTCACTTCCTAAGTAGTATAAAAGGACGTGAATCTTATCATTCTTCTTTTGGGAAGGAGATTTGCCCTGGTGTTAGCGTGGTCGAGTGGTAATCAGGGGGGATGGAGGTGTTCAAATCCCGCTCGACTGATGCGATCAGGTGTCTAATGAGCAATCGGTGGAAACAAGCAATCTCCTTCACTCCTCGTTGCCTCTCTCCACCCATGAGTATAAATGAGTCGCAGTGTAAAACTGTTACCAATAATAGACTGAAATATAAACCAGACTAGATATGGCGTGAATGGGACCTGGAATCAGGAACTGGATAGACGCCAATCAAACCAATAATTTCTGCTTGTTGCAACAGTACAATAACCTCATAAATAAGTTAACGTGTTTCCAAGATAACCAGAGAAATATGTTAGTTAATACAGTTTTGAAAATCATATAACAAATGTTCTGTTCAATATTTTGTACTTAGTTTGATTGGAAGCAACTGCTGCCTCAAGGCCTTTAACATTAACCCTCGAATTTGTTCAAGAAAATTTAGATTTTCTCAGAAAAATGTCCATTTGCAGACCAAGAGAAGACTGAAAATTTACCACTGGAACGACTGGCTCGAGCCAATCGAGTCGGTCATTGCAGTGGTAAGTTTTAAAATTTAGTTTTTGGCTGATATGAGTGTTAAAGGGTTAAGTCCAAGATATTTAGCAGTACATTTTACTTTGTTTTGAAAAGTTCAAAAAGTTGTTTCTGAGCTTTAATGTAATAATTATCGTTGAATATTGAGTATTTCGTCTTTGCAATCACCAGCTCATTACTTAACCTCATAGTTATCTTAAAACATGCTTAATCCTGTAACACTCATATCAGCCAAAAACGGCTTATGCAGTGTTCTTGAGAAATGTCTATTTGCAGACCAAGAGAAGACAATTTTTGAAAATTACCTCTGGAAGTATTGGCTTGGTTATCATTTTTCGGTTTCAAAAGGTCTCTTAGTCTGCAAACAGACATTTTTTATGTGAAGATTGAAATTTTCTTGAGAAAATTTGAGGCTTAAAGTTTTAAGAAAACACTTGGGCATTACTAAATATGATCTATCTTAGTAGATCTATGTGTATATAGAAGGAAATGTGAGGGTTATATTGAGAGTGAGTGCGGTGGTGAGTTTATTGGTAGACAAATAAAATATATTTAGCACATCTGACATAGGCATAATGAGGAGACGATTGGTCGTGGTGCCAGCATGGTCGACTGCTAATCAGCCATGCAGGTTTCAAATCCCACTCGACTGTCAGGCGATCAGGTATCTGACGAGCAATCGATGTAAACATAGGCAATCTAATTCACTCCTCGGTGCCACTCCACCCAGGAATATAAATGGGTGCCAGTGTAAAAGTGGGGAAGATACAAATTCTATAAGTACAGTATTTATTGTGTACCATCACCATCCTGTTACGAAGTTACCACATCAGGACGTCAACTGAGATCAGAGGTGTCGACTGCAATGTAGTGTGAGTACGCCGCTAGCCAAGCTGCTCATCCTTAGTCGCCATCAGGTAAAGCTCACTGTGAGATGCCATCATCTGCATGCTTTAGATCTGAACCTACATATCTGAAAACTGACTCCTATCAGAGCGTATTCACAACTGAGCTCCCAATACAGGGCCTGACACCTTTAATGAGTTCTTTTACGTCCCCCATTGCAAGGACACCACACGAGGTGGCACAGACAGCTGTACATCCCCTCCGATGAGTGAGAGATCGAATCAGTAACATTTGGAATTGATTCTCGTGGCAGAGGTGAATTCTCTAGACCGCTGAGCTCAGGAGCCCCCACCCCCCTGTGGTGTGCATTGTTAAAACATGTAATGAACATACTCCTGAGATATTTACCCATTGCTGTGTTCTTGCTTAGATAACTAATGATAGTAATTAAATTCTGCTTGAATGACTGGCTTGGACATAGAGTTCATTGCATAGGCTGATTTTGTCTGGCTCGACCATTAAAGGGTTGCGGAGCCATCCACCTGTAGTAAATCCTTAGACCCACCACCCCACCCCATCACCTCTAAGGAGAGCGAGGTTTGATCACACATTGTCCTTCCAGCCATCAATATTGTTAGAGAAATAAAATAAGCAGAATTTATAAATTAATCATTCATATTAGGGCTGTGGTTCGTGAGGAGTTCTGACAACAAATGTTATAAAATAATATAAGATTCATAGCCAGCTAAGCTCTGTTCATGGTCATATTCATAAATCACACTTAGAGGACATTCAGAGATTGCTGGTCTATTAGCCATTTCACCGACAAATCCATGAAAAAGTCAATTCTTTATGACATAAAACTTACTCTGTTGAATATTTTTGAATTAATTTGACGGGAAGCTGTTGCTGCCTAAGGCAGCAACAGCTTCTAGTCAAATTAATTTCAAAATATTCAACAGCTTTCCTGTATGGTTTTCCTAAAATTAGATAGGGGAATCATCAGTGAAAGGGTTAGCTTATGTATGATTCACGAACCACACGAATCCCGTGCAAGCGAACCGAACTATGGTTCGTCTTTCCTTGGGTTGCGATTTTCCGAACCAATGAATGTTTATGTCCTGACTTATTATGGGCACACTCGCCCTTCCTAGCATGCACTTTCAGATTTCCTTAGCCACCCCTATTGATCGAGAGTCACTGACAATACCATCAAGTATTATTGTTCCTTGTATGTCATGATAAAAAGCAACAATACTTGACAGTATAGTAGGTGATCCTCGACTGAGAATCATGGAGGGGGGTGGTGGTTCATGAAATCTTACATACATTCTCTTGCACGCACGCACGTATACTATGACTATCATATCTTTATTGGCCAATGCAAGCACTTCATAATTTTGTGAGGTATGTGAGGACTACCGAAATTTTCTCATAGAAATGCCCATTTGTAGACCCAGAGATTATTTTTGAAAATTTATCACTAGAATGACTGGCTTGGTTACCGAACCAGTCATTCCAGTGGTACATTAAAAAAAATACGTTTGGTATGTAAATGGATGATTCTAAAACTGAGTGCATAAGCCATATTTGGCCTGCTTGAGTGTTGAAGGGTTAGCGCTCAAGCCATTGTAACAATGCTTCAGTGGCTTTGTGGAATGTACGTTTACAGGCCAAGAGAAGACTATTTTTGAATAACAGTATTACAAGGCGATCTCGTCACCCAACCCGCTCCTTTCGGTTTACTATAGACTTAGGGATTACCACAAAAGCTGGTTGAACCGTTTAAGGATGAAACCGGCCTGTACAGTTGTCATGGGGAATGTCCATTTGCAGGCCAAGAGAAGACTATTTTTGAAAATGTACCACTGGAATGACTGGCTTGATAACCGAGCCAGTCATTCCAGTGGTAAATTTTCAAAAAATTTTTTTTTTCTCTTGGCCTGCAAATGGGCATTCGATAAGTAAATATTGTAAATTTTTTTCAACAAATTTAGTCACCAAAGGGTTAAGCACTATAAATAGAATTAAATAAAAAAATTTTAATGTTACAACATTTTAATAAGTTACATTATTGACTTCTATGGGTTTTTAGCCACTCGGAAGAAAGCGGTAAAACTAAATAACAGAAATAAACCAACGTTAAGCTGCGTTTACCTGCCACGCAGGGTGCAGAACGTTGAACGGAAAGTGGGTATGCGGGTAAAATATCGCGTGTACCATTTACCTGCACGCAGTATCATTGCGTTATTTTATTGCATTTTTATTGCTGATATTGCGATATTTCTATCAAACTTCTTTCAAAAGCGACAACACATTTTTTTACGCTTTGATATCTAGCTTTCCGCTGAGACCATTAAAAAATGTTTATGTACGGAGGCGAGAGATGTAGATCCAAAATGGGCGGATACTGACGACTTGATTCAAAATGATACCTTGGCCTAATCTAACAACATGTAATTATAATATTACTAATTCCCTAATTTTTTCGACACATTAGTTCTTATAATATTAGCCAATGCATCAGCTTTAACTACTTGGATTACCCTTTCGTTGCTAGGTTACATGTGCTCTATCCCGCAACGGAATCTTTTATGTCCGGACAAATCGCTACACTGAGCGATCAGTTTTTCCCATTCCCGCCGTTCTGCATACCGCTTACCCCGTGCAGGTAAATGGATGAAGGAAAATAGTAAATAGCGATCAGAAGTATATTCCGCGTTCCGTTTCTGCAACCCGCTTTCCGCATTCCGCGTGCCAGGTAAACGCAGCTTTACGTAGTTTTTTGTAAGCGGTTAGATTGGCGATATCATCTACACGAGGTAATCTATCCGATAACATTAACTTTGAATATAAACCTATCTTTCCTACCACTACCTGTGTTAAAGAATCTCTATTAACCCGTAAACAATGAAATTTGTTAAAAAAATTAAAATATTTACTTATTAAATAAATGTCCATTTGCAGGCCACGTGAAGACTAATTGTGAGAATTTACCACTGGAATGACTGGCTCGGTTAACTCTCAAAAATTTTCTTGGCCTGCAAATGGACACTCCCCTAGTCCACTACAGAGGCCGGTTTTGGCCGGCTTCGTCGTGAAAGGGTTAAACTGTGAATGTGAAGATAGCTGCCAACATGTTCA
This sequence comes from Chaetoderma sp. LZ-2023a, assembly GCA_034401795.1. NCBI lineage: Eukaryota > Metazoa > Mollusca > Caudofoveata > Chaetodermatida > Chaetodermatidae > Chaetoderma > Chaetoderma sp. LZ-2023a. The sequence continues at coordinate 17,989,823 of CM067363.1, read as the reverse complement.
GCTCATCAGTATATGCACCCCAAACCCGACGCCAGAGGTGAGGTAATGCCTTGCTGTCAGAAGAAAATTCATGGGAGTTGAAACTCTGTCACCAAACTGACGGCTTGATAGTGATCCAGTCATTACAGTGATGGTCTCAAAAATGTTGTGCCCTTGAAATTGAACCCTTTAACACCGAAGCTGGAAAAAACCTAACTTCTGCATTGGTCTTGAGAAGTGTCCATTTCCAGAGCAAGAGAGGATGATCTTTGAAAATTTGCCACTGAAATGAGTTGGTCGATAACTGAGCCAGGCATTCCAGTTATAAATTTTCGCAAATAGTTTCTTTGGACATTTTTTCTATATATGTGAAATTTTGCATTATCTTAAAAGCCTTTAATGGTCAAGCCGGCCAAAACTGGCCTCTGCAGTAGTCATGACGAATGGCCATTTACAGGCCAAGAGACTATTTTTGAAAATTTACCACTGGATTGACTGGCTCGATAAACGAGCCAGTCATTCCAGCGGTAAATTGTCAAAAATGGGCCTCATGAAGCACATGTTTTGAATTTCTTGACCGAATTTGACCACTAAAGGGTTAAGAAATTCGACATTTGAAGGGTTAATTATTACAGCTGTAGTTTAATTGCGAGTGGGCTATATGTATGGATGGATGTCCTGGCGTCCTGGCATGGCATGCCTGGCGTATATAACATTTGCATATATAATGTATTTATTGTGAAGCAGATTTTATCATTTCATTTAAAAATCACTTGTTTACATTATTACATAAATAAATATTCATGTCAAATTTGCACGTCTTTGTTATATAATACATGAATTCAGTTCCTCAGTAAATCATATAACATCATAATCAACTAGGTGACGTGTAGGATGATGTCGTCATAATTATTACATCATGAATGACTTGATTCAGTCCATCTTTAACGCTTAATAGTGGGACACTATCGAATTGTATGTCTGCTATTTAATAACATGCTATTGAATATTTTGGAACTAATTTGACTGAGCGTTATTTCTGCTATAGACAGCAACAGCACCCAGTCAAATTAGTTTCAAAATATGCAACAGCTTGTATAGTTTATCCTGAAATTGATTGTCAGGGAGTTCAAGGATATGTGTGGGTGAAGCTTAGCTAGAAATCGGTGAGGCATAGCTGACACTGGAAAGGTCCATTTTGTACGCTATTGCATTTAAACCAATAATTGCTTCCATGTCATTGATGGGGAAATAATCATTTATTTGGCATTAATGGGGTAAGATGGGAGCGATCAATTTCTAGCTCTGCCATACACATTTCTAGCTCTGCCATACCCATTTCTAGCTCTGCCATACCCATTTTTTTCAGCTATGCCCCAACCATTTCTAGCTATGCCATACCCATTTCTAGCTATGCCGCACCCATTTCTAGCTATGCCATACCCATTTCTAGCTATGCCCAATCCATTTCTAGCTATGACATACCCAATTCCAGTTCTTCCCCATCCATTTCCAGCTCTGCCGTACCCAATTCTAGCTATGCCTCACCCATTTCTAGTTATGCCATACCCATTTCTAGGTATTCCCCATCCATTTCTAGTTATGCCATACCCATTTCTAGCTATGCCCCATCCATTTCTAGTTATGCCATACCCATTTCTAGCTATGCCCCATCCATTTCTAGCTATGCCATACCCATTTCTATACGGCCGCGCAAAGCGGGGTCGTATTATGTGATGGCACTCGCTGTCCGTGCGTCCGTCTGATTCTTGTCCGGAGCAGATCTCGAAGAGTTTTGAACCTACGCTCACAATTTTTTCCGGAGGATGTGTTATGTATAGGCAAAGTGTCATGATTTCGGTTCGGCAAGATCTGCCGATATTCGCCAGAGTTATCTCCCTTGAAAGATTAAAATTCGTCAAAATTTTCTTGTCCAGGTCAAATCTCGAAGGGTTTTGAACCCACACTCACAAATTTTTTTCCAAAAGATGTGGTGCGTATAGCCGAAGTGTCATGATTTTGTTTTGGCATGATCCGCCCATATTCGCAGGAGTCATGATTTCATTTCGGCAAAATCCTGGTATATTCGCGGAAGTTATAATAATTAAAATTCATCCAAATTTTCGTTTCCTAGCCAGATCTCGAAGAGTTGAACCTACATTCGCAATTTTTTTTCCAGCTTAAAATAATAATTTTATTCAAGGCTTCTTTACAGTATAGTGCATGTAATACACATAAACTGGAAATCTTATTTTCCATGTTGTAGAGCTTTGCTGATTGTTTGCTTTGTTTATAGATCAGACACTACCAGAGATTTGTCTTGGATGCACTCTGTTCACATATAAGCTCATGGCTGAATGCACACAGACATCTAGCTGCCATGGAAGCAAACAAGTGTACAATTATGGTGGATGGCATATTAACCTCTTATCTCAAACCTGTACACCTGCTCCCAAAATATATTTATAAGTCCACTCTAAGGGTGGACATCATATGACCATTTCTGGTTCTCTAGTGATATCTCCTTTGAAAAATTCATTAGAAATATTGTTTCCGCTGGAAAATTTGTTATAAAGATAAACAAGTTTCATGATGTGATCAGTTGTATTGGTGTTTCAGTGAGATGTATTCGCATACACCAACTGTTGTTATCTCCTCTACAAAGCTTAAAGATTCAAACAGACTAATTATTCACATTTATCATTCCTCAAACAAGTATGTTTGCGGGCGCATGTTGAGTTTCACTAAAACTTGTTAACTCTGCCCCACTCATTTCTAGCTATGCCATACCCGTTTCTAGCTATGCCATACCCATTCCTAGCTATGCCCCATCCATTTCTAGCTATGCCATACCCATTTCTAGCTATGTCATACCCATTTCTAGCTATGTCATACCAATTTCTAGCTATGCCATACCCGTTTCTAGCTATGTCATACCAATTTCTAGCTATGCCATACCCGTTTCTAGCTATGCCATACCCATTTCTAGTTATGCCCCATCCATTTCTAGTTATGCCCCATCCATTTCTAGTTATGCCCCATCCATTTCTAGTTATGCCATACCCATTTCCATCTATGCCCCATCCATTTCTAGCTCTGCCATACCCATTTCTAGTTATGCCATACCCATTTCTAACTATGCCTCACCCATTTCTAGCTATGCCATACCCATTTCTAGAGATGCCATACCCATTTCTAGCTATGCACATCCGTTTCTAGCTATGCCATACCCATTTCCATCTATGCCCCATCCATTTCTAGCTCTGCCATACCCATTTATAGTTATGCCATACCCATTTCTAACTATACCATACCCATTCCTAGAGATGCCATACCCATTCCTAGAGATGCCATACCCATTCCTAGAGATGCCATACCCATTTCTAGCTCTGCCATACCCATTTCTAGCTATGCCCCATCCATTTCTGGCTGTGCCATACCCATTTCTAGCTCTGCCCCATCCATTTCTGGCTATGCCATACCCATTTCTAGCTCTGCCATACCCATTTCTAGCTATGCTATACCCATTTTTAACTCTGCCCACCCATTTCTAGATATGCCATACCCATTTTAACTGCCCACCCATTTCTAGCTATGCCATACCCTTTTCTAGCTATGCCATACCCATTTCTAGCTATGCCATACCTGTTTCTAGCTATGCCATACCCGTTTCTAGCTGTGCCATCCCCCGTTTCTAGCTATGCCATACCCATGTGCATCTAGATTGCTTTCCAGTGCATAACTTTAGAATGCCTGCATGTATTTGATTTAAATTTGCTAATGGAGGTATCCATTTCTAGCTATGCCCCACCGATTTCTTGCCAAGCTCCACCCACATTTTGCGTGTGTTGGGATCGATTTATTATGTATGTTAACCCTTTCACCAGATCTCATTTTCATGGTAACCTTACAGGAAAACTGTTGAGTATTTTAGGCAGCAATGGATTTCCAAAATATTCAACAGAATAAGTTATATTTCGTAAAGAAAAAGAAGCCAGAATAACGGTAAACCGGGTCAAAATGTTCAGGCCATTTAACTCTTAGCACACTGATGGCATTGTTCTATCTTTTAAAGTCTCGATAACGAAGAAACTAGAGTAAATTTTTGAACAATTTTGGTTGAACAATAAACACCAGTACATCTTTTACTTTAATCTGGAAATTAACATTTTTTAACATCAGTGGTAAGGGTTAATTCATTAACAAATGAGGAAAAAAACACGCACATTTTCCCCTCCAGCTTTCAATGCTTTGAAAATTTAACGCCTATATTAAGTATATGTTTGTACCGTGTTTCATCATATCTTGATGAATTAAAGCCACATTATGCATTTTATACAATATTGTATTGTATTTTCATAATTCCCTCTGTGTAGGAGCACCGTCCAGACTGATCCGTACTGCTCAAGTAACACAACAGGAAGTAGCTGTACTTCTCGAGTAACACAACAGGAAGTAGCTGACAGTAGAACTGACGGATGCAGCGTAGGTTGTTAGCTCACCTGGCATGAAAGGCCGAAACTTGTCAAAAGACATCTTATCCACTTGATGGATTTCAACCAAAGTTGGCTAGAAGCACCACTTGGTTGCAGGCTCCAGATTCTATTCAGTCTTGGTTTGTCAATTTTTTGGGTGAAAATCTTAGGTTTTATGCAAAATGTACCGAATAAGCGCGGCTCCTTAACAGCTTGATGGATATAAGTAGTAGAACGATAAGAGGCGAACAATAAGAGGCCGATCACAGAAGCAGCTGTTCTACTCCACTGGACATTCCCTTGACTGACCCTGATGTTAAGGATGCTATGTACCTCAATCTGCTCTCATAACTATACCAGCAGCGTGATAATATATATCTATGGTAAACAACATTCTTGACATCTTTGGAATTATCCGGTTACTCGCGAGGGTGCGAGCTTTGCGTGTTGCCATTATCATCGTGCGTGCGTGCGTGAGCGCGTGCACACTATGCCGATCTCTCATCTGTCTCACTGCTTGTATATATGGGCACTTTAAGCAAGGAAGTCTAAGGCCCGCATTCCATGTACGCGTTTCTGCTCACGTGTTCTCGCGCGCGTTTCGGCGAGCGTGCATGTGCATTTTCATGCAGGCGAGATTATTTGTCCACATTGTGACATGCAGGTATAGCTGGCACTGAACACGCATGCGCACAAAACCAACACGCGCGCTGAAAAACAAGCGCGCCCATATGACTATATATAAAATGTATTGAATCGATGTTTAAGCGAGCAGAAACGCGTACATGGAATGCGGTCCTAAAGGCCTACAAAGTTTTCGCCCATATCCTGTCTAGGTAATTAGGCATGCCAAAACTCACGTTTGTGACTATGTGACAAAGACGTGCCACCTTCCACCCTCTGAACCACATTTCATGGACTAGATTAAAAGCCAGGTGGGAGACTTGTATATGGACACTTATCTGATATAGATACAAATGACACTTCGGAAAATGATGGATTGACGAGGACAGATGATGGATGGAAGAAGACAGATGATGGATGGAAGAAGACAAGATGATGGATGGAAGAGGACAGATGATGGATGGAAGAGGACAGGTGATAGATGGAAGAAGGCAGATGATGGATGGAAGAGGACAGATGATGGATGGAAGAGGACAGATGATGGATGGAAGAAGACATGATGGATGTAAGAAGACAAGATGATGGATGGAAGAGGACAGATGATGGATGGAAGAGGACATGTGATAGATGGAAGAAGACAGATGATGGATGTAAGAAGACAAGATGATGGATGGAAGAGGACAGATGATGGATGGAAGAAGACAAGATGATGGATGGAAGAAGGCAGATGATGGATGGAAGAAGGCAGATGATGGATGGAAGAAGACAGATGATGGATGGAAGAGGACAGGTGATGGATGGAAGAAGGCAGATGATGGATGGAAGAAGACAAGATGATGGATGGAAGAGGACAGATGATGGATGGAAGAAGACAGATGATGGATGGAAGAGGACAGATGATGGATGGAAGACGACAGATGATGGATGGAAGAAGACAAGATGATGGATGGAAGAGGACAGATGATGGATGGAAGAGGACAGGTGATGGATGGAAGAAGGCAGATGATGGATGGAAGAGGACAGATGATGGATGGCAGAAGACAGATGATAGATGGAAGAGGACAGATGATGGATGGAAGAAGGCAGATGATGGATGGAAGAGGACATATGATGGATGGAAGAAGACAGATGATGGATGGAAGAAGATAGATGATGGATGGAAGAGGACAGATGATGGATGGAAGAAGGCAGATGATGGATGGAAGAGGACATATGATGGATGGAAGAAGACAGATGATGGATGGCAGAAGACAGATGATAGATGGAAGAGGACAGATGATGGATGGAAGAAGACAGATGATGGATGGAAGAGGACATGATGGATGGAAGAAGACAGATGATGGATGGAAGAAGATAGATGATGGATGGAAGAGGACAGATGATGGATGGAAGAGGACAGATGATGGATGGAAGAGGACAGATGATGGATGGAAGAGGACAGATGATGGATGGAAGAGGACAGATGATGGATGGAAGAAGGCAGATGATGGATGGAAGAGGACAGATGATGGGTGGAAGAAGACAGATGATGGATGTAAGAAGACAAGATGATGGATGGAAGAGGACAGATGATGGATGGAAGAGGACATGTGATAGATGGAAGAAGACAGATGATGGATGGAAGAAGACAAGATGATGGATGGAAGAGGACAGATGATGGATGGAAGAAGACAAGATGATGGATGGAAGAAGGCAGATGATGGATGGAAGAAGGCAGATGATGGATGGAAGAAGACAAGATGATGGATAGAAGAAGACAGATGATGGATGGAAGAGGACAGGTGATGGATGGAAGAAGGCAGATGATGGATGGAAGAGGACAGATGATGGATGGAAGAGGACAGGTGATGGATGGAAGAAGGCAGATGATGGATGGAAGAGGACAGATGATGGATGGAAGAAGACAGATGATAGATGGAAGAGGACAGATGATGGATGGAAGAAGGCAGATGATGGATGGAAGAGGACAGATGATGGATGGAAGAAGACAGATGATGGATGGAAGAGGACAGATGATGGGTGGAAGAAGACAGATGATGGATGGAAGAAGATAGATGATGGATGGAAGAGGACAGATGATGGATGGAAGAGGACAGATGATGGATGGAAGAGGACAGATGATGGATGGAAGAGGACAGATGATGGATGGAAGAGGACAGATGATGGATGGAAGAAGGCAGATGATGGATGGAAGAGGACAGATGATGGGTGGAAGAAGACAGATGATGGATGGAAGAAGATAGATGATGGATGGAAGAGGACAGATGATGGATGGAAGACGACAGATGATGGATGGAAGAGGACGGATGATGGGGGACTAATCTCTGCTGATCTTTGAGAGACAAGCATCAACAGAGTCCTTGCATCTCCTATTCTGTACATGTACGGGGAAAACTTTAAAGCTCCAGACTACAAAATCTGGACTACCATGTTATGATACGTGTTCGCGTAGTGGCGACGAGGACAGTCGCGATGTATTTACCTATGAAATAGACTTGCCCAATAATTAACATTGTATATAGTATGACTGTATATCAGACTTGTGGTTGAAATGCTAGTAAACTGTTGTTTAATCAGCATGCTAGTCGAACAATTCCCAACACGTGTGGGGTGTGGAGGGGGAATGCCATGTTAACTGTGCTAAAACTTAAAATGGTTAAGACCTATAACGCATCGAAGAATCTGAGTATTAGATATCTTATTAATTAGCGTGATTTTAATGCAATTTCAGACTGAGATTGCAGTAAAATCACGCCAATTAATAATACATCTAATATTTATGTACGATTTTGATTTAAACATATTTTATTGTAACAATTGCACAATGGGATCGGGCACAAGTTCTTACAACTTAGATTTGGCCTCTCCCTACAGAATTATCATAAGCAGCCAATGATTGAGAACACTAAAACGAGGTGAGAGAGAAACAATAAATTAAGAGGTGTGTGTGAGAGAGAGAGAGCCAGCCAGCCAGAGAGAGGGGTGGGGGGGGGGGTGTGGGGGGAGAGAGAGAGAGATTTATATATATATATGTAGGGGAGAAAAACGATATAAACAGATTAAAAAATAATAGGAAAGAAAAGAACAGCTCCTTCAAACACTTTCATTGTCGGATAGCAGTTAGCAATTAATATAATAGATTAAACAATACGAATAATTGAATTAACAGACCATATTCATGGTTATTCATGTACGATACAGATGCTCAGCTATGGTATATCGATGTTTCCCATGAAAAATAAATCGGCAATCAATATATTTTATAACCTTTTCTTACAAAGATCAAATAATTTAGATGAAAAAACGCTAAATTTGCTACATTGGTTTTGCGTATAGGGTCATGAACTTCAGCCTTGAATTTGAAGGTCATGTCCGGTGACCAGGTGAGGACAACACGTCTGAGGGTGTTCCATAGGGTATAATAAACAAAATAAACCATATAGCCATATGTTATTCGGGTACTTTAAGTTGGTATGCTCAGTGGCCGCTCTACTATGTCGGGGTAGGCTTCAGAACGTGTATACAGAATTTAGATAGGTAAATCTTTTGGTTGAAAATCTCAGATTTTATGAGAAATTGGCATAGTCATGTCTACATGTATTTAAATGCAAATGGTCCAGGTGTGAATTACAATACATTGCTCTTGTTGATAAGGGTATTGATAAGCCTTCTATATTTATTTTATGTTTGAAGTCAACCTTCATAGTTCATTGCAACATCATCAAAGTCGAGCTTCATGGTTGCATTGTAACCACATTTCTGGTTTTATCCTGTTATACGAGAGGTGTTCAGTTTATTTTATCACAAATTTCAAATAACTATTTAATCAACAGTAATTTATCACAAAATAATTTCATTGCAGAAGATGTTCAATTTGAGACCGATGAGCATGATATATCAGTCTACAGCGCTTAGGCCAAGAAGAAAGGGCTTTATTGATAACAGTTTGACTTAGTGCCTTCCATTCGGTTTTGAGAGCACGTTTTAGACTGTTAAGATTTGTAACTTTCCGTTTCTGTAGACGGCGCTTGACAATCCCCCAGATACTAAAGTCCATAGGGGCAGCATCCGGCGACTTCGGCATCCATTCTTCAGGGCTAATAAATTTAACATTGTTCTGCTTTAAGTATGTTAAGCTCTTTCGTGCACTATGAGAGGAGGCACTATCTTGGTTAAAAAACCACGTCCTTCTGTCTGTTCCCTGGGGATAATTTGGGAACATCATGTTTCAAAAAGTGTCTCAAAACATGTTTGATGTAATAATCAGCATTGATTTTCACATTCCGATCAATGAATTTAAGACTGGTCTTTCCGTAATGACTAACGTCTGTCCATACCATGAAACCAGGCGCGAAACTGTCACGTTTAATAAACTTCAACTTATCCATATCAATTTGTCCTTTCCTAACATAACAGACTCGCCGTTTTCCGTAGCTTCCACCTAGATAAAACATAGCCTCATCTGTGGTGACAAAGTTGTTCCACTTCCCCGCACGCAGCTTCAGATACAGCCTCCAGCTCCTCTTCCTCCTCTTTTCAACCTGCTCTAGGGATAGTTTATGAACCAAACATTTTTTTTCTCAGTTTTGCCTTGATAACACTGTTTATGGTGTTATTTACGGATCCCAAACTAATTCCTAATAGATTGCTCATCTCACGTTGTGTCGGTGGGTTAATTCTTGCTATTATTTTCTGCACTTTGTCTATCACTTGTTTTAATACTACAGTTTGTCTTCTTCTGATTTTCAACGTAGCAGATTTTCCATGTGTTAGATTCGTCAACTGTCGTTCTTTTCCGATGTTATTCTTTATGCGATAAATGGTCCTCACACTGACACTGATATTTTCTTTCAAAAGTTCATTTCTGATCAGTGACGGCGTCATTCCCCTCCTCAAAAGATGGAGAATTATACTCTCCGCTCCCTCGCTTATTTTATGTCTTGGCATGTTCACAACTTTTAACACACTAAACTAGCGTGTCGGTAAGCTCGTGGGCTTTGTAAAAAGGTATTGTGCGTGAGACAATTGTCCAAAAGTGTGCAGCAAGAAATCGTGCAATCTTGTGACAAAATAAACTGAACACCTCTTGTACAGATACGCTGTTGAATATGTTCTAAACTAATTTTACTGGGTCTGTTACTGTCAACAAAGACAAAAATAAACTGGATAAGTGTTACAAAATAAAGAATGTGTTGTATAGCAACCACATGCCATCACACAGTATCGCTCGAGAAGACAAAATGGCGGCGCACACAGGTCAACAACACTAATTCGATGTTACAAAGCAAATAATAGAGAATGAAGGAAATTTCAATTCCCTTTCTCCGAGATCTAACAATACTTACCATTACATTACTTATTGAATAACAGCTCCTAAAGAAGCTGTGCCCTAAGAATCTTCAGATTTACTAATCTCTATTGTTTGTATAGCTACAAAACAAGAACCAACCCATGGCTTGCCTCCATGGCGCTTGGCGGCAGGGCTCATAATGTAATGGTAAGTATTGTTAGATCTCGGAGAAAGGAAAATTAAAAGTTCCTTCATTCTCCTTCGATCAATATTTACCATTACATTGCTTATTGATAACACCAGATTTAGTCAGTAACCTGGTGTGAAGGGGCAAGCCATACAAAGCCTCTTTTGCCCCTAGAGAAAGATCTTAGACTTAAAACTTGTCACACGGAGACCTAGAAGGACCGACAAGTTTGGAACCGAATCACATTCGCATCACCGCTCCCCACCCCTTTTCTCCAAAAAGGGAAGAGAACTAATGAACATGCATCTCGCCTGAAACCCCAAATATGCCAAGAGGGTTAACTGCTCTTGACACACATAAGCCTGGAAATGAGCACGAATATATAAGATGAATGAACATGATATATAAACATAATACAAAAACAATCTAACTTGAATTACTTCATGAATTTTGGATTCCTGTTTAAACGCCACCAACCATCACACTTTCGAACAAACGTGACATAACGGGTTGAACTCCTCTCGCCTAACCATGTCTGTTCCAACTACCTTTGCTTTTTTTCAAAGTTACCAAAAGGAGACGAACAGTGTGGCCACTAGACTATCGTTTCAAAACAGCTAAAGCGAGTGGATTGGCTAAAGCGAGTGGATTGACTAAGTCTGACATGTCCCTCATATAGTAATCCGTGAAAGAGGACTCACATTGCCATTGTGCAACGACCATGACGTCCTCTAACGGGACATCATTGAATAGGGCGGTCGAGGAGGCTATTCCTCTAATATCGAGAGCCCTAGCACATTGCACCTGGTGCCCAGTCACAACCTCGTGGGTAGTCTGAATGCATTCGACTACCCAACGAGAGATAGAATCCATGGATCTTATGGCAGATCCACAGATGTCTATCATTTGACTGTAGAGAGTCCGTCCTTGAATACTCAGAATCTTAATTTCAAAATAACTATACAGAAAGCTGATACTTATTTTGAAACTACTTTGACTTGGCGCTGTTTAAAAAGTACGAACCATATTTATTAAGGTAAAAACAAAATTCGGAATTCGGCCTCTCTGGTCGAAGTGTTGAGGCGAAACTAATATAACTGGGAGCTGCAATCAGCTCCCAGTCAAATTGGTTTTAAAATAGTCAACAGGATATTTATTAAATTGCAAATTATATTTTTCGAATACGCCCTTTCTGATTCAAAAGTGTTAGGAACCGCTGTATGGTACCGACGGCTATTTACAATATCTCATGATTCGTATTAAGGGTCACCGGTGTATTTAGTGCCAAGTGCCCTTGACGCCCTGCAGAATGCCCGTTATAGAAATGGCTGTTTGTATCGTGTTATTCATTGAATCGCGATCACGTCATCACAATCAAATTTCCCATAATACCTTGGGAGCGACGCCATTTTTGGAGGGGCTAATTTCCTCTAGCATATAGTAAACTTGCCCACACTTTAATGGCGGCCGATCTCAAGATGCCCGGATGTGCGAAACTATGAATTCCAGGATAGTTGACAGAAAATAAGAGCAATCGAAAATAGATGAATCCAGTTTATCAATCAATCATATGTCGTTATAATCAACAACGTCACATGTAGTCTAACGTCATAATCAATTACGTCATGAATGACGCGATTTAGTCCGTCGTGACGGCTTAATAGTATGTATAATACTAATATTAATACAATTGTATGTCTTTACTATTTAATAAACATTCTGTTGCATAGTTTGAACGTAATTTGTCTGGGCACTCAGCACCCAATCAAATCAGTTTCAAAATATTCAATAGGTTACCTGCATAGTTTCTTGGAAATTGAGATTTAGAGAGTATAGGTATCCATTGAGCCAAACAACGTGAATGGAGCTTAACTAGGGATGGGTGGGGCATGGTTAAAACTGGATTATTCCAATGCAAAGCATCGCCCTGCGGTTTCTATCACATTTATAAAACATATATAATTTTCTGGATTTTTTTCGGATTTTCCGGATTTTTTCTTATTTTCTCAACGGATCACTGAGCACAACCAACGTTGTGGAAGCTCAATATATGGCCACATCCTTTCTTGGCTGGATGTAACACAAAAGATCTGAGATCAGACACAGACATCACGTGATGAACACGTAGACATTTTACTGTAAATAACACTTTTTTGTTTTTATCTGATAATTTACCTTAAAAATTAATATAATTTTAAAACCAAAATTACAAATTTATGGCATTTTAACAATAATATTCTCGTCTTACAGTATTGTATACGATAAATGGAAGGCGCGCATCTGTCACTCAAGTATCTGACGTCATAATCAATTGCGGTACTAGTGAGCTGACGTCACAATTATAATGTACCATTATCTGTTTTTGATGGATTTACAAATTGTGAAATATTTTGAAACTAATTTGACTGGGCCCTGTTGTTAGTTTCAAAATATTCAATAGTTTACTTTTAGAGCTATCTTGAAATTTGAATTCTGGGAATTCGTGGATGAAAGTGTATAAATCGATTCCAATACGCGTAAAAAGTGGACGGAGCTTAGGTAGAAATGGGCTGGCAATGGGCGGGGCATAACTGGAAATGGGCGGGGCATAGGTCTAAGTTACGCGAGTACTTGTTTCCGAATATCTATGTGTAGAGAAACGGTGTTCCTCATCTTGCAGGAAACACTGTATGTGATAAGAAAAAATATCACAAGACGTTGTATATAGTGATATTAGAAAAGAGATGCCGAGTGTTTATAAGTTAAACCTGTCAATAACGGACACTGTCCGAAAAGGCATGCTACTGGGCCGGTACTGGGTCAATACCGGGCCGTATTGGCCCTGTATTGGCCCAGTACTGCCATGGTGCTGGCCCAGTAATCTGCGTTATCAAGGTGGGTGTACCATCAACAAGCGGTACCTAAGCACAAGTTGACGCTTAATGTAACTCATGTGTTGTCAAATGATAGGGCTTCTTTAAATGGGTGGTCTTATGACCAACAGTCTTAAAGAACCACCATCGTGATTGTCCCAAATACCATAATCTGTCATTAGCAGGTTCAACCTGCATTCTGTTTCGCAGGGTAGATCTGTAACGGTCCAACTTCTATACATCTACCAAAACACGGACGCACGCACGCACGCACGCACGGCCGCAAATTCACATCGTCGTTATGGACCGATTTGGCTGAATGATGCATACTAGATAAAGTGAAGGTGTGTGCGTGCGTGCGTACGTACGTGCGTGTGTGTTGTTGGAGGGGGTTGTGGTGGTAGTGGTGGTGGGGTGGGATGGGGTGGGGGTGGCGGTGGGTGGGTGAGATGGGGGCATGACAGTTTTGTCACACATGTTAATAGTGCAATCAAAATAACACAAATTTGACAAAGTCTACCACTAATGGACCTTTTCCAGTTTTAGCTATGCCCACGCCTCGCACATGTTGGGATCGATCGATCTCTGAACTTCCTGACAATCAATTCCAGAAAACTATACAGGTAAGCTGTTGAATATTTTAAAACTAATTTGAATGGGCGCTGTTGCTGCCCAACAACATGTTTCTTAAATAGCAAAGACATACAATTCGTACAACGTGTCTGGCTATTAAGCGTTAAAGACGGGCATAATCGAATCATTCATGACGTCATGATTACTACGTCAGCATACACGTCGCGTCGTTGATTATGACGTCATATGATTGAGTGAGGAAATGGATTCATTAATTGCAACGGAGATGAAACCATATAGAATCTGTTCAGTAGGGTTCCTTCGGTGATATGTAAAAAATCTAATAAAATCCTTTGAGTCTAACATGTTGAATTCAAGAAGGCTGCCAAGATGGCTACATTCACTTGCAGTGCTTAGTTCTGATTATCATCTAAGTCATCAACAGAAGACAAAGAGTAGCGGCTAATGGTTCATGCCTCAGCCGGTCACCAATGATTAGTGGGATACCCCAAAGAAGTGTTGGGGTCCAATATTGTTCAGTTACTGTATTCGTCGTCTATTTTATTAATGCCATGCCTCAATTTTCCCACAACTTAGACAAGATGTTCGAGGACGATACTAAAGCCCGGTTTTCACATTCGCTAAGCTGAGGCTAAGCTGAGCGTAAAATTATCGTGCGTGAAATGTCACGCGCGAGACGACTGTCCTGACATTAGCGTGATTTTCATTCAATCATTGTCTGTTGAGATACAGGGCCAATGGATGCACATGCAGAAAGAGGAGATGAGGAGATTGATGCAGGTGCTATGCAAAACTTAGGTCATCTAGCTGGGACCCGTGCTTCTGATGACGCATACAAACTCCGTGATAGGCTTAAAGACTATTTTGTCTCTGCAGCAGGTGAGGTTACTTGGCAAACGGAAATTGTGCGAAGAGGAATTGTTTAGTGACAGTGTACGTGATCTTGTTGTATAACATTCTGTAGAACCAGTACATAGCAGAAAATTCTACAGATAAGTGAATTCGACAAAATAACAAGACATTGCTAGCGCGCACGCACGCACGCACGCATGAATTGACGGGTAGGCTATATTACTATCTATGAGGAGATTGTAGTAGTAGTAGTAGTAGTAGTAGTAGTAGTAGTAGTAGTAGTAGTAGTAGTAGTAGTAGTAGTAGTAATAGTAGTAGTAGTAGTAGTAGTAGTAGTAGTAGTAGTAGTAGTAGTAGTAGTAGTAGTAGTAGTAGCAGTAGTAGTAGTAGTAGTAGTAGTAGTAGTAGTTGTAATAGTAGCAGTAGTAGTTGTAGAAGCAGCAGCAGCTGCTTGTATTCGTATGTGTGTGTGAGTGAGGGTGAATTGTCAGCAACAATTAAATGTTTCCCATAACACGCAAACACTGTTCTTGCAGTTTATAGCCCCCCCCCCCCCCCCCCCCCCCCCCGCACCATCATCCTCTCCCCGTCCCCGCCTTCACTCCCTCCACCTCCTCTTCCTCTCTTCCCCTCCTCACTGCCATCATCCACGTCCCATTCCATCCTCCTCCAGATCCTCCTCCTCTTCCTCTCTGTAAGCTCCTTTCTTGTTTCCCCGTGTCGTTGTCGTCAACAACATGGGCAAACAACATGCTTATAAAAAAAATTTAATATTTATGCATTTATGACATTATATGCATTTATGATACCTGGTCGCTCAAGAGCGTTGCCAATAGCTTTCCATATGTTGCTTCTTCGCTCGGAATCTTTGTAGTGCCTATTTGTGGCATCATACAGTTCTTCATACTTTGCAACTTCTAATATTAATTTTTCTTCTGCTTGAGACATGCTGCTTTCAATACGGACATGCAATGAAATAAATCAAACCAGGAAAACTCAGGCATGTCAGAGTGACTGATCGCAGGCGAAGCGAGAAATAATCGTTTCCAAAATATACGCGCGTGTTTTATCGTTTTGTATCGGTTCAGCTTAGCGCATGTGAGAACAGGCTGTTAGGAATACATATGTACGATTTTTCCTATCGCTCAGCTTAGCTTTAGCTTAGCCTCAGCTTAGCGAATGTGAAAACCAGGCTTAAGGCCCGATTTATAAGTCGAACTTATCATATGCTGTGTCAGCTAAATCTGCCTGAAAATGACCTAACTAGCGCAACATATAAATCAATCAGTCGACATTAGCGCGGCGTGACAGAAAGTTCGACTTATAAAACGGGTCTAAGGCCCGATTTATAAGTCAAACTTCTCATGTGCCATGCCAGCTAAATTTACCTGAAAATGACAGAGTCCTAACTAGCGCGACAAAAGTTCGACATATACATCAATTTTTCTGGCACGGCGCGACTCACAGTCGTGCTTTTGAGCTTTCGAGTCGAGCTAGCGCTAGTTCGACTGAAGCACGACTTTGATTTATATACACCTGTGCAAAAGTTAAGCACCAGCAAAAAAAATAGAACGTAGAAACATGATGGTACAACTATGCTGCCATACTTTTTGTCCCCGCGTTAGCTGACATAATTCCAAGTACGAAATGCACATACAATGCATGACTTCACGCCGCTTGATGTCCGTGCCTGGCGAGAAACAGCACACGTGTTCAGTTATGTAAAAGTCCAGTTTGAGGTGTAGAACATTACATACATATTTAGGCGACAAGATTAGGAATTTTGTGTTCATGACCGTGGTTTATTTGTACAGAGAGAATTAGCTCTTGATTGTGAACCGCTATGGCAAGACGAAGGTTAAGTGATCGTGTGAAATGGCACATCATAGGCATGCATACCACTGGTATGTCATGCAGAGAGATTGGCAGACAGCTGAACATTAACCATACTGTAATCAGTCGTTTGATTGCAAAACATGGGCAAACTAACGAGGTGAAGGACAGGCCTAGATCTGGAAGACCGAAGAAGACTACTGCCCGTGATGATCGAGCCCTAGTACGCCTTGTTAGGAGATCTCCATTCACCAACAGCAGAGTGCTCAGCCAGCAATGGGAAACGCGCAATAGAGTGTCAATGTCTACCGTCAAAAGGAGACTGTATGCTGCTGGCATGAAAGCTAGAAGACCTGTCAGACGTCCTCTCCTCACTGCACACCACAAAGAGGAGCGTCTGAGGTGGTGCAACGAAAGAAGACACTGGAACATGAGATCCTGGAGACGGGTACACTGGTCCGATGAAAGTCGGTTCCTGCTTCATGCCACAGATGGTCGAACTCGTGTATGGAGGTCCAGACGCATGGCGTACGACCAACGTAACATCATGGAAGAAGTTCCATTTGGTGGAGGTTCCGTTATGATATGGGGGTGCATCTCATTTGATTATAAGCTGGATCTGTTGACTGTACCTGGAACACTAAATGGACAAAGATATCAAGATTCCATACTGGATAGAGTTGTGGTCCCTCATTTTGTAAATCATGCACCTGGAACCCACCCTATATTCATGGATGACAACGCCCGACCACATCGTGCTAGAGCTGTGCATGAATACCTCCGCCAGAATGCCATCGAAACCCTACCATGGCCAGCAAGGAGCCCTGACATGAACCCTATTGAGCATATCTGGGACATTCTGGGAAACATGGTGAGAAGGAGGGATCCTCCTGTGCAAAACCTACAGGAATTAACAGACGCACTCCATCTTGAATGGCAACGAATACCACAATGGCGTATCAGTCGGTTGGTGACCAGCATGAGACGTCGTGTCCAGGCCGTCATCCAGGCACAAGGTGGATATACCCGGTATTAATAATGACAGTCTCAAACTCGTGCACAGATGTTAAACTTCGTTTTCAGACACCATTAATGACAATCTAGCCACGTGTGTCAACTGTAGGGCAATAGTTGTCAGTTGTGTCAACGTAACCATATTCAGGCCTCGTTTTCAAGTTCAAACAAAAACATACAGTGTTTCCCCACCATCATAATCAGCATTCCTCTAGTTACATTATTACCTCTTGCACTAAGATGGATGGGTACATAAATGTTTATGCTATTGCTTTCTTCATAGCACATGAATATACCCTCGCATGTGCGTAAAAATAGGGTGGTCTTCTTCTTTTCGATCGCTGTTATCACACTTGGAGAGCCGTTCTCAAGATGAAATCTATGGTTTTCTGCAGTTCTTCCACAGACCCATACAGCTTTTCAAGAAAAGAGGTTGAAAAAGGCCAGATCTCTTCTCTCAGCAGCTGATACGTACTGCAACATTGAAGTATGTGGTCTGTGGTCTGTTCTGCTTCTCCACAAGGACAAGCGGGCGATGTCGTAAGGTGGAACCACCTGTACATGTGTTGGTTTAGTCTGTTGTGTCCAGTTCTGAGACGAAAAATGGTCACTTGCTCTGGCCTCGAGAGATGATGGTAGGCATCTTCTGATTGAGGTGTTCTATAGAGTGACTTGATGATAGTCTTAATCTCTGTATGGGTAACCATGTTTTCTGTCTGATTCTCTTCTGCACCCACCTTGGCCGTCTTGTCTGCTTCCTCATTTCCTTGGACTCCGCAGTGTGAGGGGATCCACTGCAATGTTATCCGAAAGCATTGGATGGTTTGTAGTGCTTCAAGTTGTGGCAGCTTACCTTTGGTGATAGCCTCAAGGACGGAGCGGGCATCAGATAAAAAGACAATCTGTGCAATAGCGTCTGCTGTTCTGCTGATGGTATTAGCTCCATGAACCAGTGCTTCGACTTCAGCTATGTAGTTTGTGCAGTGTTTGCCTGTCGGTATTGCAGCTGACTCATGTTGTCGGTTTGGATACTGTTTGTGCAGTCCTGCACCTCCGCTCCTAATTGCATCTTTGGCTGATCCATCTGTGTAGATCCTTATCCATGTCTCCTGAGGGTACATTTCTTCCAGTATGGCTAGGGTCAGGGCCTTCTTGCTCACATCACTGTGTTCATCTTTGGTTGTGAGATGAGGTACTGTGGTGCGAATAGCTATGCGCTCTAGTTTGTTTTCCCAGGGTGGAGGATCAAGGGTGTGGTTTGGGTCTTCTATTTGTGCTGGCAACATTTCTTTGTGTTTTCTTTGAAGTGCTTTTGTCTCTTTCATAAAACTTGATCTTTTAAGTCTTCCTGATGACAGCTGTGCTTGCCTAATCTTCATCGGGTGGTTGTTGAACGATTTGAACTTTGCAGCTTGGATCAGTGCTTTGCATTCCCTTCCTTTGCTAAGTGTGGGGGGGGGGGGGTGCCTGCTGTCTGCTCCATTTTTTCTATTGGTGTTGATCTCATTCCACCAGTGATGATACGCAGTGCCTGGTTTTGTACTCTGTCGAGGTTTTGTTGATGAGGTTTAGCTGCTGTCATCCATGAGCTGGATCCATACTCAAGGTGTGGTCGTACGGCACCTAGGTAGATGGTCTTGAGGATCCTTTCATTGGCACCCCACTTTGTTCTTGCCAGCTTCATCATGATGTTTAGCTTTCTTCTGGCCTTTGTCTCTGCGTTCTGGATGTGCTCCTTCCATGTTAATCTTCTGTCATAGGTGACTCCCAGGTATGTCTGCTGGTCCTCGTACTCTAGTCACTGAACCGAAAAGATTTTTTGTGTCAACTTGCGGATCAGCAGATCCTAGAAATATGTTAGGTTTCAAGATGATCCGAAAAAACCCTATTAGCAGTCGCTGACCGAATATTGCTCCCATACATTCCCTATGGGACATGTTGGGAACGGAAATGCAGCTTTCTGAAAGGTGAACATGTACGCCAGTGATTCTATTTTATTAATCAATAGTAGTATAATGTATACACGTATATGCCAAATATAAGGCATCAGACTAACCTAAAAATATGAATTATTTTGATTCCCAAAAATTGGGCTTATGCCGAATTTTCTCAAAAACGGGTCACTGGACCCAATAAATATTTTGGGTCAACATGTGGGTCAAGACCTGCTAGAAGTTTTACCAGTTTCCAGATGATAGACGCAAAAACTCTAGGAGCTGTCAGTATCCGAATATTGCTCTCATACATTTCCTATGGGGACATGGTGGGTATGGAAATGCAGAGTTCTGAATGGTTAACATGTTTGCTAACGATTTTATTTCACTAATCAAGAGTAGTCTAATACATCTACGTAGATCCAAATTTCAAGCATCTGACAGCCCTAGAAATATGAAGTATCTTGATTCCAAAAAACACTCGGCTTATGCCGGATTTTCTCCAAATCTGGTCACCGTACCCAAAAAGTATTTTGGGTGGAGATGCGAATCAACACATGCTAGAAGTCTGTGAAGTTTCAAGATGATTGACGAAAAACTCTAGGAGTAGTCGCTGTCTGAATATTGCTCCCATACATTTCCTATGGGACTTTTTGCCCACGGAAATGTGGATAACTCGGAAACCATACTCCCGATCGAGAAGAAAAGTAATAAAAAACTAGATCCCGAGGGGTACTACAAGTTGACCAAGTTTGAAGTTGATCGGATCAAAACTGTATGAGGAGACAGTTTGCGAAAATCCTTGAGAATAATAATAATAATAATAATAATAATAATAATAATAATAATAATAATAATAATAATAATAATAAAGATCCTGAGAAAAAACAACAATGGTAATGAAAAAAATTCCAAACAGATGCATATATTTATTACATGCCAACACTTGGGCCAACATTCAGTAAACTATCGCCCTTGCGCTCGCTCTCGCACTCGCAAGCATGCTAGAGCTAGGATTCCATTTGCGCGGATGCGGATGCAGACGCGGACACGGACGCGGGCACGCCAAAATCGATTTCATTGAATTTAATATGTGTGATTCCATATGTGCGGACGCGGGCACGGAATGACACGAGGATGCGGATGCGCTGTCTTGATCGCTTCGTGTAGCGATCGGGAAACGCGCAGCTCACAGTCGCATAGGGAAATCCAAGAAATGACGGCAATAAAATTGAGGTTTCCAGTACGTACACCAGTGCCTATTCTGTAGACGCATTAAAAATGAATTATTTTGAAATAAAGTCCTTTCTCGACAATGTTACATCTCGCGAATATAAAGATACACAAATGGTGTATTTGGCGCAGTATCAGCAAGGTTACATGACATAGGAAGATACAGTACAGCTCATAATTATGTTAACACTTTTCCAAAAGAGGAGGATAAACGTGTAAGGTAGAACAAGTTTGAACACGGTTCACAAATTATGTCGAATATTTTGGACTTAACTGAAACAGCAATGGCTTCGAATCAAATTAAGTCCAAAATATCCAACATTACATTTGATTGTGTTAAATTATTTCCGAGCTGTACTGTATGAATGGCGAATAAAGTTCATATCGTGCTGAACAACAACGTTGCGTGTTTACATATGCGTGAGTGCGTGCGTGTGTCCGAATGTGAGTGGGTACGTGTGCACGTGCATGCGTGCTTCCAGATGTTGGTAAACACCAGTCCTATGCATGTGTGTGGGCCTGTCTGTCCGTTCGTTCAACATTTTTTTATTTATGCGTGTGTTAAACTTGATATCTAAAGTTATTTGACTCAATATTAATGGAAATTTTACGAGTTGTTTAAAATGCAATCATTTATGAAAGTAAAGATGATTGCGACTTTAAGTGACACGTTCGGCACTGTGTGCAACATCATCTTCTACCAGCAGCAGCAGTTGATAAAACTAAGCCAATATAAAATACTGCTGAAATCTGTTTTCACTCAGATTTACTTCTTGTAATCGCCACCGTACTGATATCTGTTTCTGTTGTGCATCAACCACTGGTGACTTCGTATTCTCTGTTTCTTTCGAATATGTTTAGTTTGCATCCTTCTAAAATAATTAGTAGCATCTCTTCGTTCTGAAGAACAGACTGACAGAGCCTGGACATGGTTGTATGCCAGTTGACCCTTTCTGACAGAGCCTGGACACCGTTGTAGGCCTGTTGACCCTTTCTGACAGAGCCTAGACATCGTTGTAGGCCTGTTGACCCTTTGGCGTCGCCAGGGAAATGAACTTTAAAAACGTGCTTTGTGACGCTTATATGGAATCAAATCACGCGGTTTACCGCCTACAGAAACGCTCACGCTCGCCGCCTCCACGTCCGCATCCGCGCAAATGGAATCCTAGCTGCTACTGCGTTTTTCTAATAATAGACTGGCGGCGCGACAGAATTTTACATCCAAATCAAAATTATTATTTTGCCTTGCCAACGCCGCGCTACAGTCGAGCCAGTCGTCCTTAGCGTGGCGCGACGGAAAGTTCGACTTATAAAACGGGCCTAAGTCACTTTCACGAACCGCTACACAAGAATACCACGACCAGCTCCAATCAGACCTCAACAGCCTAAAAGACTGGGCGAATACGATTTAATTCAAATACAAAGTAAATCACTTGGCTATATCAAATATGAAGTCAATGTATACCACGTCAGAGAACCATAGGAGATCATCACTCTAGAAGACCCCACCTGTGAATAGGATCTGGGTGTTTGCGTTAAAATTCAGCATGTGGAGACAGCAGTCAACAAAGTCAAGCAGATCATTGGTATGATACGAAGCAGTTTATCTGCCCGGAAGCCAACATGCGTGTGCTTCTGTGCAAAAATCTCGTGAAACCACATCTAGAATATTGGAACGCTGTATGACCCACTTTGTACAAGAACGATATAATTGCCTAATAGAAAATCTCCAGCTTCGAGCAACAAAACTGATAGCAGGATTGAAAGACAAGCCCATATGAAGACCGCCTGAAGGCACTAAAGCTCACCAGTTGATATAGCGGTACTTGCATGGCGACATAATTGAGACAAACAAGTAAGTTCATGGAATCTATGATGTAAATCATTAGTTAGTATAATAATAATAATAATAATAATAATAATAATAATAATAATAATAATAATAATCTTTATTTAAGGAGGGTATGTATACATCGTCAGTAAACTGATCTTCCCAAGTAGTCCAGTAGAAATCAACAGAAATATAGGCTAACCAGGACATTTTGTATAACAGACGATTTTGTGTCCACACAAGAAATTCTCACAAATTCACACTTGGGGAAACCTGATTTTTAACCCTTTGAAGTTAGGGAACGAAATTTGAAAAATATTTAGCATAAATAGGTAATCTGTTGAGAATTTTATAAAATTAGACCTACTGACAATTGCTATTGTCAATTGTGTATATGACAACAGATCCCAGTCAAATAACCTGTAAGACATACTAATGTAAATTAAAATTAATCAGTAAAACCTGTCTATAACAACCATATATGATTTGATACATGAGTGTGAATTCCAGAACATGGTACATCAATGTATGGCCAGTTTTTTTTAAAGATCTGACGGAGAGAGTTACACATATGGACAGCATGTTGATCGCAACTATGCAGTCAATGATATAAATATTCCTAACGCTATTATTCTTACTATTACAATAATATATAGTCCGGGGTAAATTTAGAAAATGTTACTTGAAGTAAGTTAAGTCGATTCAATTATAAAAGGATAAATATATAGAGTCAAAATCACATTGTTCATGCTAATTAATGGTTTGGTGTGAAAGTCAAACACATATGTCAACGGATGATATGTGGTCAGAGCTGCGCAATTTATACGATGCTATTATGTCACATGATATTTCAGCAGACAATGTTTGTGACAATGACTACTGTACTTAAAGGGCCTTACACAAACACACACACACACACGCACACGCACACACACGCGCACGCGCACGCACGCATACACACACACACACACACACACACACACACACACACACACACACACACACACACACACACACACACACACACACACACACACACACATATATATATATATATATATATATATATATATATATATATATATATATACACACACACACACACACACACACACACACACACACACACACACACACACACACACACACACACACACACACACACGCCCATCCATCCACCCACCCACCCACCCACCCACACACACACACACACACACACACACACACACACACACACACACACACACACACACACACACGTGGTCCATGGGCGTAGTTCACAGGTGTTGTCCTGAGGCGTGGTCCATAGGCCAGAGGTGTGGTCAATGGGCCTGGTCTCTAATGGGGCCTATTCGGTACAGAACTATCACTATATAACTGATACATGTTATCTCTCCACATTCATTCATTCTCTCTAACCTAACCTTCCATTCTCATCACGTACCAACTCTATCAGAGAGAGCCTCATTGAAATATTATACGACTGCTACGAGATTTAAAGAAATCTCTTTTTTGCCCATAAGCGTTTACGTGACAAGAATATTAACTTACGTCGTATTTAATCTGATAACGTAACATGTACAGTACAGAAATATCTTAAACATATTTCTAAAGCAATACAAACACGGTAATTAGTAAAATTTGGAACACGATATAAGAAATGTTTTTGTTGAATATTCTGAACATAATGGACCTTTCTAGTTTATCAATCGATCATATGACGTCATATGGCGTCATAATCAATTACGTGACGCGTAGGATGACGTCATAATCACTAACAGCATGAATGGCTCGATTTACTCCATCTTAGCCGTTTAATAGTCCGACACGTTGTCCGAATCGTAAGTCAATTCTATTTAATAAACACGCTGTTGAATATTTTGAAACTAATTTAACTGGGCGATATTGCTGCCATAGGCAGCAACAGCACCCAGTCAAATTAGTTTCAAAACATTCAACAGCTTACCTGTATAGTTTTCTGGAAATTGATAGTCAGTGAGTTCATGGATCGATTGATCCCAACACGGGCGAGGCGTGTATGAAGCTTAGCTAGAGATGGGCGGACATAGCTAACACTGGAAATGGCTATTGGATTGGAAAATGGCTTCCAATCCAACTGTGTTCAAAAAATTCAACAGTACATTTTATCTTGTTTTGGTAATATGATAAATTATTTCTGAAGTCTACTGTATCTGGCTTGAGGCTAAAACTATTGAGGGATCCGATCTGTAGCTGTCACAGTCAAAATACGTCACATGTTAGCTGACATCACAAAATGGCGTTGCTCCGTCACGAAAATCTAACTTGACTGGGATATATATTAGATTTTCGTGACGGAACAACGTCATTTTGATTGTGACGTCTGGTACTTGAGTTACAGATCGGGTGGTTGTGGGGCAGGGGGTGGGGTCATTTTACTCTTCACAAATGTGATTGGGTACACCACATTGCCATATCAATTCGATTGTACTTTATTCGGCTTCACATTTCTGTGGAAATGCTTTAGCTGTCCGCTCTGATCCCGTTAAGCAGATACCTGATATTAACCTGAATACAACATGTATCTAGCAGAGTTGCCAGTTTGGCTAGAAAGGGCATCTTATTGCCTGGGAAATCAAACATATAATCATTATTTATATACGATTGATGAATACAAGGCAAGTAAGAAGGAAATATGTTTTCTGGCGAAAACAAAGCTGACCCACAATAATTTGGCTCCTGCTTCAGACAGTTTTTATATATAGGTTAGAACATAATGTCAGTAGTCTAATAACTAAGATTCGAATTGAAGATGATATTATTTATGTATTAAAAGTAATGGGCTACGTCGATTTCAATAAGTTTATTCCTCAAACCTAGTCCAGTCACCTATGAAGTTTCAAATAAATTCGATACAAGTTAATGGCGTTATCATCCAGAAACCAAATTTCAAAATGGTTGGATCATCCTCGAATTAGATATGTGTCTTTTTCAGACCTATTACAAACACCCTATGAAGTCTCAAGGCAATGCAAAGAACGGTAATAGAGCCATGATCTGGAAACCAATTGTCAAGATAACCGCCTGTGATTGGTGGCCATCTTGGATATCGGATCATCGTCAATTTCGATACGTTTCATCCTCAGACCTACTCGCGTCGTCATATGCACTTTACAAGGGATCCGATTAATCGTAATTGTATTATCGTCCAATAACCAATTAAAAATAATACTTTTCAAGATGACCGCCCTTGGCTGGCAGCCATCTTGGATTTCAGATAATCGTCGATTTCGATGGGTTTCTTCTCCAAAACTAGTCCAAGCACCTTATGAAGTTTCAAAGCGATTTGATAACCCGTAACGGAACTAGCATCTGGAACTAGATTTTCAGTAACTCCAGTGGTAAATTTACAAAAATTGTCTTCTCTTGCCCCTCAAATTGACCAAATGTAACCAGTAGTGGCGCCGTAGACAGTCACGCAATTTGCTTGCCCCCATGATCGACCCTGAATGTGTGTATCGCTATAATAAAGCAAACAGTTACACTAAATTTACCAACAACAACCCCTGCCGTTTATGCTAAGTATGCAACTTAGTCACCAGATTCCATGATTCCATTATTGACTACTGTTTCCAAGATTCAAGCCCGAACTTAAAGGAAAGGAAAAGGGAAATAACAAATGATGTTTATTGGTAATTTCATGGAATATTAAATAAACTACCATCGGTAAAATATAGAAATGAATCGGAATTATTTAAGAAAAAGCATTTACTAAATCTAGGAGCGCTTAACTTGGATCCAATTAGTGAATTGGCTGGTGCTTCGCACTCCGCCGTGCGTCAACTGCGCGTACAGGTATACCGTGTAGGCCTACCGGTACTGAATATAACGGAAGTGCACCTGAATATGGTGTTGTAAGCTGTATGAATAGTATTCTCTATAGGCGCCGATGTAGAGAGATTAACTCACTGCTGCTAATTCACTTTTGATGATTTTGAAAACGTTATATCTGAAAGTCACTTTTTCTGGTTGAAGCAACACGTTTCGGTCAAAATGATTTCAAAATACACTGCTGGTTTCCAAGGTCTCAATATGATGCCTACTGAATATTTTTAATCTCGTGCGACTGAATGTAGACCATGTCTCTGGAAACAACGGCTTTCAGTCAAATTGTTTTAAAACTAGACAATATTATACCTGTAGGACATAGTGGCTAATCAGCTTACCGTGAATACAACTGAGCTTATATGACCGGATGTAGCGGGTATTATTTATTCGCTTGTCGTAGACAAGGGGGCATAGGTCCAGCTGCGTCACTAATTCGTTCCCGCCAGAATGTCATAAATGGTGTTTAGCTGCTCTTTTCTAATTATTCTGATTTATTTCTGTTTTTTACTGGTGGCTCTAGGTTGATTATTATATAAAGCTGTCATTCAAGAGCATATGTTAGTTCCCTGGTCCTTTCCTTTAATTGACAGAATTTGTATGCGACTATTAGACGTGCAATGTAAGAGTAACTCTTCACATGCATGTTTCTTGTCAAAACGGATGAACACAAGTATTTTCGCCTGAATTCACTTTTCACGAGTATCCATCTATCAGCTGACCTCGTATGACGTCATAATCAGCTCAGCGCGTGTATGATGACGTCACAATCATTACACCACAAAGGGTTCCATATCGACCGTCACCAAATCTCAAATACTCCGACACGTATGAATTGTAAGTCTTTGTCATTCTTTGCTATTTAATAAACATGCTGTTGAATATTTTGAAACTAATTTGACTGGGCGCTGTTGCTGCCTTTGGCAGCAACAGCACCCAGTCAAAGTGGTTTCAAAATATTCAGGAGCTTAAATATGTAGGTTTTTTTTAATTGATGGTCAGGGTGTTCAGAGATCGATCGATCCCAGCACGAGCGAGGTGTGGGTGGAGTTTAGCTAGAGATGGGCGGGGCATAGTTAAAACCGGAAAGGTCCATTGTGTGTTAAAAACTACATCCCGTTCTACTCATCCACTCTCATGAACCGAATGTAGTATTACTCAAAACCTAATACAGTTTTACGATGACCGAATCCAGTGTTACTCCTTTTCTATATTGCTGTCACATTCAGGCATACGCGATTTTCGATATTTTAAGGAAAAGCCAGGTGTGGTATATGCACTATATGATAAGTATAGATAGATATTTATTTGCTTTTTTGCCTGTTTAGGCTAATAAGCATACACTACATGAGACAATCAATCAAAATTACAGTAATTAATATTTATACATATATACATGACAAAATATAAATACTTATTATAGCCTGAGAGAATGAACCTTTCCAAGTTTATACATTGATCATATAACGTCATAATCAACTATGTGACGTGTAAGATGACGTCACAATCATGCCGTCATGAATGCCTCAATATAGCCAGTCTTTGATGATTAATAGTCTGACACGTTGTACGAGTTGCATGTCTCTACCATTCAATAGACAGTCTGTTGAATATCTTGAAACTAACCAGACCGGACGCCGTTGTTGCCACAGGCAACAACGGCGCACAGGCGGATTAGCCTCAAGATACCCAACAGCTCATCTGCGCAGTTTTCTGGAAATCGATAGTCAGGGAGTTCAGATCGAGATGATTCGATCCCAACACAGACGATGTGTGGGAGGAGCTTAGATAGTGATGGGCGGAGCATAGCTAAAACTGGAAAGGTACATTGGGCCCTTAACTGTCTGCCTGCTGAATTTTTGCCGACTATTCGTTCGATGGGATTCAATTCTGGATATGCTAAATATCCTGAAAAACAATCCTACTGAAAGCTTTTACTGGCTAATCCACCAGCAACCCTCAGCCAAACCGCTCCCAAAGCACTCAGCACGTCCAGAACCAATTCCCATTGTAATCAGTGTATGGTAAATTGCAGCAGTCTAACAGATAAGAGTGGATCAGTTATTCATTAAGAGGACCACCTCTGAACAACACCCTGCATTACAAAGTTAGAGCATTATGACAACGTTATGTGGGTCATATTGTTGGCGACTTACGTACCTCATTATTGAAACATTACATCAAATGAGTTCATGTATGCACGCACGCACACATGTACATACACACGCACACATGTACATACACACGCACACATGTACATACACACGCACACATGTACATACACACGCACACATGTACATACACACGCACACATGTACATACACACGCACACATGTACATACACATGCACATATGCACGTACGTACTTACAGAGGATAGAGACGTTTCGACGTTGGTTGAAAATTATAAAGCAATGGTGCCAGCACTAGGATATATGGTAATTACACATGACTTAATTACATGAACTAGCGTATGAGTAGCGTAAAAGAACTAAGCTTGTGTCCAGTATAAGCAGGTAATTTTGTGGTACTGTGATGGTTTTGGAATAGTAGTTGATCACGCTGCTAGTCTGGCGATGAGTTCTTTTCTTTTGTCGACCATATTATAGATTGCTTTACATGTTTGATGTACTGGTAATGAGGCAAAGGTCAGTATGCTAATGAGCTTGGACATGGGGTCTGTGGTAGTGGTTCTAACGGTGGAAATTGCTGTAAATACTGAACTGCGGAGATCCTTCAGATTTTCACATGTTATTAAAAAGTGTGCTTCATCACCCAGACTTTGATTACATAATTTGCAGAACCTATTTTCTCTGTCAATTCTTAGATGTCTCCCTGTCTCAATTTCCAGGTCACGTGAGCTTGTTCTTAGCTTGGCTGTGGCTGTTCTATATTTGAAAGGAACATTAATTTCCAGATATGGTTCAATTCCGTAATTAGTTTTTAGTTGACAATAGGTCGAGAGTTTCGATGTTGTTTTAATATTATTAATGAAATGGTGTTTATATTGATCCTCAAGATATGTCTTGACAATTTGAGTCAATTTATATGTGTGGTGAATAGATCGAACTGTATGTGCTTGATGTACAAGTACATACTAATGTTATACTCCCTACAAATCGTGGAAGCTTAAATGTTGTGGAATCTGGCAAACTTTTAGAAATATACATAGACAATACCCTTGCATGGAAAGAACATACAAGCAAACTTTGTAAAAAGAATTCGTCCTTGATTTATATTCTACGGAAAAATAAACATTATCTTAGCATCGAGCAACGAAATCCTTTCTATAAGGCGTGTATCCTTTCACACATTGATTACTGTAGTCTTGTATTTTGCCCGTCTTCACCTACATTATTGGATAGTTTAGAAAAACTACAAAAACGGGCTGCTATGGTGATATTAGACATGCCTTACAGGGCACCATCTGCACAACTATATGAAATATTAATCTGGACAAATTTAACTAAAAGAATGCAAACTAAAATGGGTATTATGATATATAATTCTAGAAATGGTCTGGCCCCTGGTTACATGAAAGACATGTTCACTTCCGTTGAGGTGGCGCACACTAGAAATTTACGTTCCAAAACACGCTATCACCTACAACTTCCGAGGATTAAAACGGAATATGGAAGAAAAAGCTTCAAATACACTGCAACGCAACTGTGGAATTCTCTGCCTGAAACGATTACTCAGTCTTCTACTCTGCTGACATTCAAATCAAATATACATGAATATATTACTAAATTATAGTGATATATGGGCAATGTGATTTCAACTTTTTAATTGTGTTCTAATATTGCATATTTTGTTTATTTCTAAATAGCTATGTATGTGTGTATGTGTGAATGAATGTGTACGACCTTGCGCGTATGTATGCGTGAACGGTGATTCGAACATCGACATTCGACGAGGTAATTATTCTGCAATACTGTTTTAGTAATATCTATCGAAAAGGAACAATACGTTAATTATCTAATTTAACAGTCATTTTACTTGTGTTATAATATTGTATATAATATTGTATATGTTGTATATTTGTAAATATATATATATATATATATATGTGCGTGCGTGCGTGTGAATGACCGTGTACGACTTTGCGCGTATATATGTATGGATGCATTTATGTGCGTGTGCGCGCGCGCGTGAGTGCGCGTGTGTGCGTGTGCGTGTGCGTGTGCGTGTGCGTGTGCGTGTGCGTGTGCGTGTGCGTGCGTGCGTGCGTGTGTGTGCGTGCGTGTGTGCGTGAGGGCCTCTGGAAGATCAGTTTACTGACGATGTATACCCTCCTTAAATAAAGATTATTATTATTACATATCTTGAAAAAAATCTTTTGATAGAAAGATATTTGAAAAGAAATCTTCACCACTTTCGAAATCAAATCATGACCACGAAAATTCAAACATCATAGAAAGGATACATTCTGTTTCACATTTGCTTAGTCTAAGCTGTGGTTTTCAAAGGAAAATATGTAACTTTACTAACCTAATCACTGCTGTTGCAATGTACCGAATCCCGTTTTACAAACCAGATCCCGTTTTACAAACCGAGTGCGTTTTACTGGGACGATCAGCCTGTTTTAGACCACATAAATGTACTACTGAAAAATTATGCCTTCTGTACCCCAGGACCACTCTGTGACGTCACAACCCAAAGGTTAACACTGAAATCTGATGTTTACAAATCATTTCTACATTCACTTGCAACGTTTAATTCTGATTATCATTCGAGTCCTCGTTTGGCATACATCTTGCTGGAGGAAAAAAAAGCATACTGTCTATTTCCGCCTTGAACCAAAGACAGGAGCAGCTCTCAAATATATCCGTGAAAATTCAATCAGGCATGTACACGTGTACAAGAGAAGAACGTTTACAAGAATATCTTTTTTGCATGTTACCTTGGGTGCGATACAACATCCCGGGTATTTGGAATAAGTAAAGCTCTCGGACTGAAGCTCATCAGTGACAATAAGTTATTCCGTGTTCAGGCCAAACTATTCGGAAGTGAGAAATCATCGACGGATGATGCCATAGCGGCTGGTGAGAAGGACAAGGTCATTTTGCATAAAGGAGCGCAGAGTGATCATCTTAGATGGGACTCAAGGAGCGTGTTACCATAAGCGAAAACGCCATCTACCCAAACATGTTGCCACCAACATCTGCGGTGATGAAGTAGCACAACCTCAGAGTCTTCCTTCAGATCCAACAGTGGAATAGACCTTTCTACTCCAACCATCATATGACGTCATAATCCACTACGTGACGTGTAGACTGACACCGTAATGGATGACGTCATGAATGACGTAGATAAGTAAGTCACGAACGCATATTTGAAGACGGACTATGCGTCGTTGTACGAATTGTATGTCTTTACTATTTAATAAATATTCTGTTGAATATTTTGAAACTAATTTCACTGGGCACTGTTGCTACCATAGGCAGAAACAGCGCCCAGTCAAATTAGTTCCAGAATATTCAACAGCTTACCTGTAGAGTTTTCAGGAAATTGATAGTTAGGGCATTCGGGGATCGATCAGTCCAACACGGCGAAGTGTGGGTGGAGCTTAGCTAGAGGTGGGTGAGGCATAGCAAAAACTGGAAAGGTCCATTGGAATACCTTGCAGGTCGTTGAATGGGACCGGAATGTTTCTGAAGAAACGATGACACCAGTGCACACGGACTTAGACCCTTCCCCACCGTCCCTTCTCTAACTAGTGAGATGCACCTGCAAGTCGGAACGCGGAACTGTGTGCTGCGGCGCGTGCCATGGTCATGGACCTGGCTGTTCGTCGGCTTGTTCTGGATGCGGAGTGAGAGAGAGAGGCCTTTCTGTGTCCAGACCATTGCTATATATTTTGTGACAGGAATTGTTATAAAAGTAGTCATACTTGGAATTGATTAGAATAACGGCTTTGTTACCCCTAGGAATTGAAGGCACATCATATCTATTATGAGAAATGTCGCCGTTTTCGTACAGGTACAAGTGCAATTCATGTAATGCAAATATTTTCCTTTGTAGATCTCCAAAAATGCATTATAAATCGTCAAAGGATAAAAATAAATAATTCTATAGTTGGGATTACGGTGCAGCCAACCTAACAAGCCATTTATTCTTCTACTTGGTGTATGCTGTGTGACGCATAGTCTAGTTGTTTTAGCCAGTTAGGAATATTCATTCTAAGAAGTATAATAAGCAATAGGCCTACCTGTTGAAATATGGTGTTACTAGTTGATTGCCTCAAGCAACAGCTTCAAGCCCAATTGGTTACAAAAAATTATACAGCTTACTTTTATGATGACTTACAATTCATCCTAAGTATTCGTAGTTTAGTTATGTGTGTAATGTAACCACAGTTTGGTATGGTATAGCGTTGTGTCACTTGTCCCCGATTCTATGGATCATAGAACGAAAAACATATTAGGTAAACTAGACACATTTTCCTCCGGACCAAACATTAATACTTGCTTCCAGAAATGTCGGAGATGTGCTCTGAGAGCAAATGGAGTTCACAATTTTTCGGGGGAGGACCCCGGACCCCTCTTGAAGGAAGGAGAACCGTGTCACGTTTATTACGCCACTCGTCAAAATCCCACAGTCCTCTGACCTCATGCGTTCCAGTGGCATTATGTTTGAAACCGGACTTTAGCCTTCGCGCGATCCTAACAGCAGTTCCGAGGGCCGCGGGTAAGAACTTTACACACACACGCCCGCCCGCCCGCCCGCCCGCCCGCCCGCCCGCCCGCCGGCCCGCCCGCCCGCGCACGCACGCACGCACGCACGCACGCACGCACGCACACACACACACGAATCCTATGTTCGGTCCTCGGCCTCTCGTGCGATGTCGTCCTTGGATGGAAACATAACTAACTTCAGGCGGTCTTTCAATCCTGCTATTAGTTTTGTTGCTCGACGCTGGAGATTTTCTATTAGGCAATTATATCTTTCCTGTACAAAGTGTTTCGTTCATACAGCGTTCCAATGTGCTAGATGTGGTCTCACGAGACTTTTGCGCAGAAGCACACGCATGTTGGCTTCCAGGCAGACAAATGATCTTAGTATCATAGCAATGATCTGCTTGGCTTTGTTGACTGCTGTCTCTACATGCTGAATTTTAGACTACCGTCAACGCAAACACCCAGGTCCCTTTCACAGGTGGTGTCTTCTAGAGTGATCTCCCGACTGTTTTCTGAGGTGGTATACACCTGCTTCATATTTGATATAGCCAAGTGAATTACTTTGTATTTGGATGCATTAAATCGCATTTGACAGGTATTCGCCCATTCTTTTAGGCTGTTGAGGTCTGATTAGAGCTGGTCGTGGTCTTCATTTGTAGCGGTTCATGAAAGTAACTTAGACCCGTTTTATAAGTCGAACTTTCTGTCGCGTCGCCCTAATGACGACTGCTTGATTTATATGTTGAACTAGTTAGGATTAGATTTAGCTGGCACGGCACATGATAAGTTCGACTTATAAATCGGGCCCTAGTATCGTCGGCGAACATATTGATTAAGTTGTGGCAAAATTGAGGCATGGCATTAATAGAATAGACGACGAATACAGTAACTGAACAGTATATAACTCAAACACTTCCGTGGGGTATCCCACTAATCACTGCTGACCGGCTGGGGCAGGAACCATTAGCCGCTACTCTTTGTCTTCTGTTGATGACTTGGATGATAATCAGAACCAAGCACTGCAAGTGAATGTAGAAATGTTTTTCAAATTTCGTACTTCAGGTATCAGCTGTTGGTTTGTGACGTCATATGGTCGTAATGGAGTACAGAAGCCTTCATTTCCTGTACGGTGATTTCTATCTACTCGTAATACATTTATGTGGTCTAAAATGAAGCGTTCTCTGGATATATGCCATATTATACTCGATTGAAAGTCATCTTGGCAGCCATCTTGAATTCAACACGTTAAACTCAAAGGATTTTATTAGATTTTTTTTACATATCACCTAGGAAACCCTACCGAATAGATTATATGTGGTTTCATCTCTGTTGCAATTCATGAATCCATTTCCTCACTCAATCATATGACGTCATAATCAACTACGCGACGTGTATGCTGACCTCGTAATCATGACGTCATGAATGATTTGATTATGCCCGTCTTTGACGCTTAATAGTCAGACACGTTGTACGAATTGTATGTTTTTGCTATTTAAGAAGCATGTTGTTGAATATTTTGAAACTAATTTGACTGGGAGCTGTTAGGCAGCAAACAGCGCCCATTCAAATTAGGTTCAAAATATTCAACAGCTTACCTGTGTAGTTTTCTGGAAATTGATAGTCAGGAAGTTCAGAGATTGATCGATCCCAACACGAGCGAGGCGTGGGTGGAGCCTAGCTAGAGATGGGCGGGGCATAGCTAAAACTGGAAAAGGTCCATTAGTGGTAGGTTTTGTCAAATTTGTGTTATTTTGACTGGACTATTAACAAGTGTGACAAAACTGTGTCATGCCCCCATCTCACCACAACCACCCCCAACACACACACACACGCACGCACGCACCTTATCTCGTATGGATCATTCAGCCAAATCGGTCCATAACGACGATGTGAGTTTGCGGCCACATTCAATGATGGGGTGGTGGTTGTTGGGGGGGGGGGTGTCGATGGGGAATTTTTTAGATGGGTGATTGTATGAAGACCCGTCTAAACTCTGTATAACACTCAAAACAGCCAAAAATGGCGTCTGCAGTGATCTTGAGAAATGTCCATTTGCAGACCAAAAGAAGACTATCTTTGAAAATTTACCACTGGAATGACTGGCTCGATAACCGACAGTCATTCCAGGGGTAACATTTTAAAAATAGTCTTCTCTTGGTCCGCAAATGGACATTTTCAATGAGAAAATTTAAGTTTTCTGGAATAAATTGGAGGGTTAAAGTGATAAAGAATGTAATATAGTCACTTACTATTGCAATACAGATGCATTAACATTTTGCACTCGAACGGCTCAATTTGAAAACCCAGTTAGACTTTAATGAAATAATATGTTGAATATTTTGAAACTAATTAGAGTGGAAGACGTTGCTGCCTTATTCCATCTTGTGCGAACTTAACCCTAACCCTAACCATAGGTGCATATTCACACCAATATGTTTGAAAATAAGATTGTTAAAACGGCATACTTTTAAACACTTAGATTGTGCGCTTTGATGGAATGGAACGAAAAAACTCTTAACATATGATGATTTCATTCCGTATAAATAAATTTCGTATTTTTAGTTGTGAATTTGAATTAGGGACTCGTATCTTTAATTAAATTTTATAACTTAAAATAAATATATTAATTTTTATGGAATGAAATTATCATATGTTAAGATTTATTTCGTCTCAGTCCATGCTCACAAATTAAGCCTATTAAAGTACACAATTTTAACAATTTTATTTTCGAGCATTCTGGTATGAATAACCTTTAACCTTTAATGGTCAAACTGACCGAAAAACAACTTTGCAGTGCTCGTCAGACATGGCTATTTGAAAGGCCTAGGGAAGAGTATTTTTGAATATTTACTACTAGAATGACTGGCTCGGTGACCGAGCCAGTCATTCTAGTAGTAAATTTTCAAAAATGCTCTTCTCTCGGCTTGAAGATTGGCACTGGCTAAGTCAAGCCGGTGACCAAAAAATTCAGTGGAAAGTTTACAAAAATTGTCTTCTAAAATTAAAATATCTTGAAAAATATTGACTATCAAAATGTGTAATTGATATATCAAGTAGTATTTTGAGCGCTTTAAGGCGTTGTTGACGCAAGAGAGGCTAAAATATTCAACAGCTTGCTTGTAATTTTCAAAATATTGAAATTGAAATTCTGTGAATTCAGGGTTTAAATAGTTAAGCAAAAACCTGTCTATAGAGATAACACCTCTTTGGTCACCAAGGTCGTCAAAGTCACCAGGGTCACAAAGGTCGTCAGGGTCACCAACGTGTCTGTTATTGACAGTTCGTGTTTGTGTGTAATAACAATTATAGCAAGTATTTGTTCAATGTACAAATATATTTACACTTTATTTGAGCATAAACTGAATCTGTTTTATACAAAAAATAGAATATGTCTGTGCGCACGCCACTTATATTACAATATATTATAAGTATTATAAGCAGGGAGTACCCGAGAGAGAGCGTCCAATCAAGGGAAGTAATAAGGGATAATAAATATAGCATACATAATATGGTGTCTCTTATTACCTCCCTTGATATGGCGCTTTGTCTTGTTGATGGCGATTCTGGGGTGCGTTCAGGAGAGCGAAAAATGTTTTCCGTTACCTAACACTGTTCCATAATGTGTCGTATACTCACTATATACCTCAGTTTAGAACTGTAGACGACACATTACTGAACACTGTTCCACGAAGACCAGTCGCTTTCCTGAACTCACTCATGGTCTACCCGCGTGTCGCGCGCGTGTATTTTGCTAGATGGATCTAGAAGTCGTACCGTTACAGATCTACCCTGCGAAACAGTATGCAGTTTAAACCTGCTAATGACAGATTATGGTATTTGGGACAATCACGATGGTGGTTCTTTAAGACTGTTGGTCATAAGACCACCCATTTAAAGAAGCCCTATCATTTGACAACACATGAGTTACATTAAGCGTCAACTTGTGCTTAGGTACCGCTTGTTGATGGTACACCCACCCTGATAACGCAGATTACTGGGCCCCGTATTAGCCGAGTACCGGCCCAGTAGCCTGCCTTTTCGGACAGTGTCCGTTATTGACAGGGTTAACTTATAAACGCTCGGCATCTCTTTTCTAATATCACTATATACAACGTCTTGTGATATTTTTTCTTATCACATACGGTGTTTCCCGCAAGATGAGGAACACCGTTTCTCTACACATAGATATTCGGAAACAAGTACTCGCGTAACTTAGACCTATGCCCCGCCCATTTCCAGCTATGCCCCGCCCATTTCTACCTAAGCTCCGTCCACTTTTTACGCGTATTGGAATCGATTTATATACTTTCATACACGAATTCCCAGAATCCTAATTTCCAGATAACTCTAAAAGTAAACTATTGAATATTTTGAAACTAACAACAAGGCCCAGTCAAATTAGTTTCAAAATATTTCACGGAATATGTATTAATTTGTAAATCGATAAAAAACAGACAATTCGTACATTATGATTGTGACGTCAGCTCACTAGTGACGTAATTAATTATGACGACAGATACTTGAGTAAAAGATCCGCACCTTCCATTTATCGCAGACGATAAT
The DNA here is from genome assembly GCA_034401795.1 of Chaetoderma sp. LZ-2023a. Classification (NCBI taxonomy): domain Eukaryota; kingdom Metazoa; phylum Mollusca; class Caudofoveata; order Chaetodermatida; family Chaetodermatidae; genus Chaetoderma; species Chaetoderma sp. LZ-2023a. The sequence goes on along the minus strand of CM067363.1, from coordinate 17,952,019 downwards.
AGTATTGTTAAAATGGAATAAATGTGTAATTTTGGTTTAAAAATTATATTAATTATTAGGATAAATTATCAGATAAAAACAATCAATTTTATTTACAGTAAAATGTCTATGTTTACATCACGTGATGTCTGTGTCTTTGATCTTAGATCTTTTATGTTAGATCCAGATCGGAGAATTTCTGTCACGTGCGGCGCTAAATTACCCGCAGTGGATGCATCAAGTTTTAGCGATGCCTCGCCCATCTCTAGCTAAGCTTCACCCACACTTCGCCGTGTTGGGATCCATCGATTCCTTCACCGCCTGACTCAATTTCCAGAAAACTATACAAGTAAACTGTTGAATATTCTCTAACTAATTTGACTGGGTGCTGTTAGCCTATGGCAGCAACAGCGCCTAGTCGAGTTAGTTTCAAAATATACAACAGCATGTTTATTAAATAGCAAAAACATAAGCCTACAATTCGCGCAACCACGCACGAACTTATCTACGTCATTCATGACATTATTGATTATGAGGTCATTTTTTTCAATCAAATACAGTCAAATTAGTTTCAAAATATTCAACAGCACGTTTACTAAATAGTAAATACATAGGCCTCTAATTCGTACAACAACGCCTAGTCCGTCATCAATTAAGCGTCCGTGACGAACTTATCTACGTCATTCATAACATCATTGATTATGACGTGAGCCTACACGTCATGTAGTTAATTATGACGCCATATGATTGATGGATAATCTAATTAAGCTCCATTCACGTTGTTGGGCTCAATGGATACTCTCTGAATCTCAGTTTCCAGGAAACTATGTAGATAACCTGTTGAATATTTTGAAACTGATTTGACTGGGTGCTGAGTGCCCAGACAAATTACGTTCAAACTATTCAACAGAATGTTTATTAAATAGTAAAGACATACCATTCTATTAATATTAGTATTATACATACTATTAAGCGTTCATGACGGACTAAATCGCGTCATTCATGACGTAATTGACGTCAGCCTACATGTGACGTTGTTGATTATAACGTCATATGATTGATTGATAAACTGGATTCATCTATTTTCGATTGCTCTTATTTTCTGTCAACTATCCTGGAATTCATAGTTTCGCACATCCGGGCATCTTGAGATCGGCCGCCATTAAAGTGGGGGAAAGCTTACTATATGCTAAAGAGGAAATTAGCCCTTCCAAATATGGCGTCGCTCCCAGGGTATTATGTGAAATTTGATTGTGATGACGTCATCGCGATTCTATGAATAACACGATACAAACAGCCATTTCTATAACGGGCATTCTGCAGGGCGTCAAGGACACTGGGCACTAAATACACGGGTGACCCTTAATACGAATCATGAGATATTGTAAATAGCCGTCGGTACCATACAGCGGTTCCTAACACTTTTGAATCAGAAAGGGCGTATTCGAAAAATATAATTTGCAATTTAATAAATATCCTGTTGACTATTTTAAAACCAATTTGACTGGGAGCTGATTGCAGCTCCCAGTTATATTAGTTTCGCCTCAACACTTCGACCAGAAAGGCCGAATTCAGAATTTTATTTTGACTAATAAATATTATTCGTAGTTTCAAAATATTTATCAGCTTTCTGTATAGTTATTTCGAAATTAAGATTCCGAGTATTCCTGATTGCTGGTCGTTGAGTTAAATTATTTTTGATATAATCAGTAGGATTCATTTTTCTTTCCATTAAACAAGGGACCTTTCTAGTTTATCCATCAATCATATGACGTCATAATCAACCATGTGACATGTAGGAGAACCTCCTAATCAATGACGTCATGACTGACGTAGTCCCGTAGATAAGTTCGTCACGGACGCCTAATTGATTACAGACTAATCGTTGTTGTACGAATTGATATCTTTTACTATTTAATAAACATTCTATTGAATATTTTGAAACTGATTTGACTGGGTGCTGTTGCTGCAGCAACAGCACCCAGTCAAATTAGTTTCGAAATGTTCCACAGCTTACCCGTATATGTTTAAGGAAATTGATAGTCAGGGAGTTCATGGATCGATCGATCACAACAAGGGCGAAGTGTGGGTGGAGCTTACCTACAGATGGGCGGGGCATATCTAAAACTAGATTCATTCTTTTCTTTGTGCATGGGATAAGGAATCAGGCTGATGTTATACCGCTTAATAATCGAATAGGTTCCTTCCCAGTAGTATGTGCTTTATATCCTTGGCAACCAGTTCTTCTACAATTGGGGAGTTTCGCCCCATAGAGGCCTGTGGAATAAAATGATTATATTATGTAATCACAAAAATTATAAATTGGGTTGATTTTAATCATCATCATCATCATCATCATCATCATCATCATCATCATCATCATCATCATCATCATCATCGTCATCGTCAGCAGCCTAAGAAGCAGCAGCAGCAACAGCAGTAGAAGCAGCAGCACCACCACCACAACACCACGACCACCAACACCACGACCACCAACACCACGACCACCAAAACCACCACCACCGCCACCAGCACTGTCATCGTCAAAATCAATCAATCAATCGATCGATTGATCGATTGATCGACCAAACAATGGTCGTTGTCATCGTCGTCGTCATCGTCGTCGTCATCGTCGTCGTCGTCGTCGTCACTACCATTGTAATAGCTATCGACATCTTTAGCGTCATTGTCATCATAATAGTCATGATCAATTGAATAAATCAAAGCTTGGTACGTAACAACCTAACTACTACTGTTTTCGCATTACAACCAGCAACAACTGAACCTGTTGGCGTATTATAAACCTATTGAACCTTTCCAGTTTATCCATCTATCATACGACGTCATAATCAACTACGTGACATGTATGATGATGTCATAATCAATTACGGCATAACTGACTAGATTCAGTCCGTCTTAAACGCGTAATAGTCCGACAGGGTGTGCGAATTGTATGTCAAGATATTCAACAGCTTACCTGTATAGTAAGAACACTTAATTGATGACGGGACTATGCGTTGTTGTACGAATTGTATGTCTTCCCTACTTAATAACCATTCTGTTGAACATTTTGAAACTAATTTGACTAGGTGGGAGGGGGGGGGGAATTGTTGCTGCCATAGGGGTCCATGGGCATGCAGTAACAGCACCCAGCCAAATTAGTTTAAAAATACTCAACAGCTCACTTGCATAGTTTTCTGGAAATTGATAGTCAGGGAGGTCAGGGAGTCGATCGATCCCAACACGGGCGAAGCCTGGGTGGAGCTTAAGTAGGTATGGGCGGGGCATAGCTGAAACTGGAAAGGTTCATTGCAAGGTGGCAGACTCACTCAAACTTGTCGCCCATTTCTGGCCGAGGAAGCGAATATCGACTACCACTGAAAAATAACAGAAAATATAAATATTATGCTCAGGCCAGAAAACAGTTATCTTCAAAATCTAGGTATCTCTATTAACACAAATAGCTTACGATTTAAGCCTTTCGTGACGAAACTGGCCGAGCCGGCCGAAACCGACCTCTGTGGTGGTTTTGAATAATGTCCATTTGCAGGCCAAAAGAAGACTATTTTTGAAATTTTACCACTGAAATGACTGGCTCGGTCATTACAGTGGTACATTTTCAAAAACAATCTTCTCTTGACCTGCAAATGGACATTGAATAAGTAAATATTTTAATTTTTCGAAGAAATTTAGTCATTAAAGGGTTGAGTATTTTGGAGCTAATGGACAGGTCCATTTTATCCATAAATCATACGACGTCATAATCAATTACGTGACGTGAAGGATGACATCACAATCAATGACGTCATGAATGACGTAGATACGTTCTTCACGAATGCTTAATGTGTTGTTGTATATTCAACAGCTTATCTATATTGTTACCTTGAAATTGAGATTCTGGGAATTCAGGATGCAAAGGGTTAAAGCACGCGTACACGCAATCAATCTATCAATCAACCACAAGTTGGCTGGTTGGCCAGTCTATCGGCTCGCTGGTCAGCCAGTCAGATGATTGGTCAGTCGGTCAGTCCGTTGGTCGGTTGGTCAGTCGGTAAATTGGTCGGTCGGTCGGTCAGCCGTATTGGTTGGTGGTGTTATATCTGAAACCGACTTCTCTATATTTAGTCGGTGAGTCGGTCGGTCAGATGATTGGTCAGTCGGTCAGTCTGTCGGTCGGTTGGTCAGTCGCTCAATTGGTTGGTCAGTTAGTTAGTTGGCCAGTCGGTCAGTTGGTCAGCCGTATTAGTTGGTGGTATTATATCCGAAACCGACTTCTCTATATTTAGTCGGTGAGTCGGTCGGTCGGTCGAATTGAAATGTAAATAAAATCCATATTAAAAGACTAATCTGATATATTTTCAGGTTTTTATTACCTCAGGAATTTAAAATCTTCATGCCAAAGATCTCTTGGTCGATTCCCAACTATCGTGTATATCGCTCCGTCCCTGCCCACCTTTCTTTCCAGTCTATCAAATGACGTATCTCCATCGTTAATCTCATAGCTCCGAAATCCAGCGTTTTCACGTCCATCTCCGTCACTTCTCGTTTGGTGTCCTACTATTTAATGAATATAAAAGACTTGTGAACAAATGCATAAACCTAGTAGATAGAGACTTATAGATCAAATGTAATGTTGGTCATACGTACACACACGCACGCACGCACGCACGCACGCACGCACACACGCGCGCGCATTTACATACAATTGCAATTCCATACCAGGTTCAACCGCTTCTCCTGCCAATGGAGGACTCTAATTTTTGCTACGTGCCCCGCCCATCTTTAAGTAAGCTCCATTCACACATCGCCCGTGTTGGGATGGATCGATCCCTGAACTCCCTGACTATCGATCTTCAGAAAACTATACTGGTAAGTTGTTGAACATTTTAAAACTAATTTGACTGGGTGCTGTTGCTACTTAAAGTTTATTAAATAGTAAAGACATGCAACTGGTACGACAACACTTAGTCCGTCATCAATTACGCGTTCGTAACGGACTTAGCTATGTGATTAATGGCGTAATTGAGTATGACGTCATCCTACACGCCACGCACTTGATTATGAATGTTTATTAAATAGTGAAGACATACACTTCGTTCAATTTGACGGATCATTACGCGTTTATGACAGACTAGGTTGCGTCATTCATAACTTAATTGATTATGACGTCAGCCTAAAGGTGACGTGTATCTAAGCATTCATGAGGAACTGGATTCATCCATTACTTTGAAATTGAGATTTTGGAATTCAGGGTTCAATGTGTTAAATTCGATGCAAGCACACACACAAAGTGGGCGGAGCTTAGCTAGAAATGGGCGGGGTATAGCTGGAAGGGATGTCTCTATTGTCATACATTATGCACTGTACTAAATCTGATATGAATCTTAATTCTTTCATGTCGAAACTCGCGAAAACCGGACTCTGCAATGCTCTTCCGGAATATCGATTTGCAAACCAAAAGAATACTAGTTCTGAAAATTTACCACTGGAATGACTGGCTCAATAACCGAGCACGTCATTCCAGTGGAATATTTTCAATAATTGTCTTCTCTTGTCCCGAAAATAGAGATTTAATAAACACATATTTTGATTTTCCTGACCAAATCTATCCAGTAAATGCTTAATAACAGTACCTACTGCATCCTCACTTTCATAAACGTGTCTGGAGTGCCCACGTGATGATGCATGTTGCGTTTCATCAACATGGAGATTTCTGTCGCCCAAAGTCATACGATCTCTGTCGTAACTACGTGATGGCTTGTGAAGTTGGAACTCTTTGAAGACGTACGCATCTTTATGACGTGCCATTTTGGATGGGTAAGAATTATATTTGGTATGGCTGTTATGAGGAATGATCATCACGCCTGACGCGGGTGAGCGGCTCAATGTGCTGTTATGAGTAGCGAGGCTGAAACAAATTAATGATTGAACACATGAAAAAATAGTCCTGCAAGGATTAACTTGTGGAAGGAACGAAGAAATGATATAGACCAATTCACCTTTCCAGAGTACCCATCCATCATATGACGTCATAATGAACTGCGTGGTGTGTACAATGACATCATAATGAATGACGTCATGAATGACGTCATGAATGACGTCGATAAGTATGTCACGAACACATATTTGATGACGGTCTATGGGCTGCTGTACAAATTCTTTGCTTTTCCTATTTAATAAATATTCTGTTGAATATTTTGAAACTAATTTGACTGGGCGCTGTTGCTGCCTATGGCAGCAACAGCACCCAGTCTAATTAGTTACAACATATTCAACAGCTTCCCTGTATAGTTTTCAGGAAATTGATATCTAGGGCATTCGGTGATCGATCAATTCCAACACGGCGAGGTGTGGGTGGAGCTTAGCTAGTGATGGGCGGGGCATAGCTAAAAATGGAAAGGTCCATTGAATGGATGGATGGATGGACGGATGGACGGACGGACGGATGGGCAGACGGACGGACAAATGAACGAACGAACGAACGAACGGACGCGTGAATGAATGAATGAATGAATGAATGAATGAATGAATTACTAGACAAATGGTTGGTTGGCTGGCAGACAGGCTGGTCCACTGCTCGTCTGACCGACTGAACGACTGGCCAAATCACTAATTGGCAACTAAATGACTAACCAATAATACAGATATTAAGTCACAATCCATGCAATGAAGAAACTATCTGCAAAATTGTAAGACGCATCTAATATTTTGTCTTTTTGTTTAAGAATGTCCCACCACTGCAAAGAATTAATTCAACTAATATGACGTCTATGTCAAGATCAAATCCTCTCCACTAAGATGTACAATATGTAGTTGAAGGTATGCTTTTATCTGGAAATAGGGCTGTGCGGTTATCCTGATTTTGAACCATCTCCAAATTTTTAAGCATGACGGTTCGAAAACTGGTGACATAATTTGACAACCATATAACCGCATATTTTTAAAATCCAGTTTTATAATTATTATTTTATGATATATCATAATACATAAGATTGATTGTATAAATTTGCATTAATTTTATCTATTTGTGAAATAAAATCTGAAATAAAAACATATCTGCGCGGTATCGTACCAGGAGAATGTTGCTAGATCGTATTGCTACATACGTTCAGAAATTGTAATCTGCTAGCATTTTCTTAAATTCTAAGCTACACACTTGAAAGCGTATCATAAGCGATCTAGTGTTTCTGTTATCTATGTCTATTAAGAATTCTGAACATGCATCCGGTAGTCTAAGCCGGGAAGTGATCTAACCTGCCAAAGTAAGTTGAGATCGAATTTGTCTAATCGCTTGGGCGATCAAGAGTAATTTCTCGAGAATGTTCAGGAGCTGGCTCGACATATGTTGGATAATGTAATTAACACTCAACGCAGGTCATTATCAGCACTGGAAAACAATTTTTACAATTTAAACCAAGTTCTTCCAAATCACGCTTACGACCTATATTAAAATATGTCTGATTTCCTTTTTCGTGGAAAATGTGTGCTAGTAAATTGTCTAATACAGCTGAGTTTGATCATACGTATCCAATTAATTAGATTAATAAATTCGATTTACTACACATGTGCATGCGTATATATGAAAGGCAGATTCGTACCATGTGACAGTACTATGACGTCTGTAACTAAATTCAACATACGCGTGTGTAAATTTAGGCTGTCGGGATTCAGGAACTAGTCTCTTTATTATATACATTTGCATAACGCTTCTCATCTGACTTGTCTCCAAAATGGAGTCTGTGTAACAGTCTAATTAGGTCCACCATCTTTCAGAATTTATTTGCCGGTTCTCGTTTCCAAGACGTAAATGCCTAACTATCGAGTACTATTTTTAGCAAATGCTCTACACATTTTTTATCTGGAACCACTTGAATTGGCCGCTAAAAGCCACAGTAAATTTGGCAATGTGTCTATTTACACGTTAACCTAGAGGGGGGTATACAAATTGTTAATTGTCTAGGAATCAAATTTATAACTGAGATTGTGCAAGAACTCAAAATGACATATGGCAATGAATTTAAATGCGCAAAATATGTTTTAAAGCAATTTAAGTAATGATTTCACTATAGCCTCTAAAATTCCATGGATACTATTGGTACAAATTTAAGTCTAACGCTAAAAACGTTATTTTTTCGTGGTATTGCAAAAAAAATTTTTTTCACGAAAACTGAAAATATTTGCAGCCAATAAACTGGATATCCAGTTAAAACCGGTTTCATGGCCAACACCATCACCGGTTGCATTTTTACCAAAACCGCACAACCCTACATGCCTGTGCTCCCTTAATGTGTGGAAGTAACAACAATATTGAACTTACTATATTTTCTTCTGCTCCAAGCGAGCTTTCCGCTTACGATGCCACATGCAGAATAGCATGACAAGAATGAATGTGAAAAGTAATCCACCCAGAACACCACCAACTGCACCGATAATCCGGACATCATTTGGTGATAAACCCTCAATGGTGTTGCTGCCAGTCTTGACACTGCTTTCCTCTGTGATGCGGTCAATAGATGTTAGTATAGGAGAGGGAGTTTGATAAGCAGCTATATTGTTATGTTAATATTTATTCATTAGTGGTGGTGTTGTGATTGGTGCAGAACAGAAGCACAAAAGCAAGCATTGCATGATTAGAAAAGAATGCACAGTTGTTGTAAACAAGGTGGTGGATTGGTATTTATTTATTGTGCAAAATTATATGGTTCATGCACATGTATCATGTAGATATTTTCAATGCGCATTGCACCCAAAGTTAAGTGACAAATTGTGCAAATTAAGCAGAAAATGTGAATGAAATTGTGTTAGACAAGCACGGGCATGGTTCATGCATACAATGTTTGAAAAACAATATATTTATCAACAGTTATAGTATGGTAAAATTGTGTTATTGTAGTAAAATCACACAGTTAAGTGATGTTGCCAGAAACCAGATAAATTAAATGTTACAGCATGGACAAGAATATGATGCATATCAATATGGCCAGCATTTGCAGAATAACATTGTCAGTGGATAATGTATGAAGAATGAGTGAAATTAGATATAGTAATGAATGATATAAATTAATTCCATAGTAATTACATGCAAAGACACAAAAATGGCACATGCCAGAATGCATATCATGGGGAAGTTAATCGATTCATTGTGCACACGTATGATAAATAGAGCAAAATGTGCAAGTCCCAGACAATTGTACGACATGCGGTGGTAAATCAGATTATTTATGTCAGTAATTGCAATACACCATCACATATTATTCCAATGCAATATCAGACAAAATGGTTAATAGCACCACCATGTTAATATGTAAATGGTTGTTAGTAGAGAAAAAGAGAAAATGGATATGGGGTAAAAAGCATGATTAGTGGCTATAGTTAGTGTGACTTAATTCGTAATCATTATGTTCACTAACATCGATTAGGTTAATAAGATAATCAGCAAATTTTATTGTTATAGATTTGGGCCCTCCTAAGTCCAAATGGCATTTGAGTGCATTGATATAAACCCTTTGTAAGAATGGTTATGCATCATATATTTGGTACACATAATGCAAGCCTAGTTTAAGGAACTGGTGTCTATCGGTATTCGTTGCAGATATTCTAAATTTGGGAATATGATAAATGTCATCTTCGCCGTATTCATATAATCGAACTTCAGGAATACTGGCTTCACTGAATTGATTTAACCCTTTAACACTCATATCAACCAAAATGCCTTCTGCAGTGGTCTTGAGAAATGTCCATTTGCAGACAAAGAGAAGACAAATTTTGAAAGTTTACCACTAGAATGACTGGCTCAATAACCGAGCCAGTCATTCCAGTGCTAAACTTTCAAAAGTAATCTTCTCCTGGCCTGCAAATTGACATTTTCTTTGAAAAAAATTAAATTATCTTGACCCAATCCAAGGATTAAAGGGTTAGATACATATGGATTTGTTCATAACTGCAACATGTATTTAGGTATTAACTTGATATCCAAACTCTTAAGAGAACTTTCAAAACTTTCAAAATAATATCTTTTACTAGACGTATGTGATATGTTAATGAAGAATTTAAGTAATGTTGCGGAAATTATATTAGAATCATGTATAATACATGTTCAAATATATAAGACGTCTTTATGCTAATAGCACAGAGTAATTATGGTATGTGGAATTGGAGAGAATTGGTCATCAATAGAGTTGTCTGTTTTTATTTTTCTATATGTATACACAGTAGTGATACACTTATCGAAGATGGCAGTAGTAGTTATTTTAGCTGATGGTCACAGCTCAATAAACAACCATGTCCATTAGTCAGTTAGTCAGTTAGTCAGTCACACAATCTTATTCTGGGATGCATCTTAAAAAACACTGATCCGATTTGGTTCACATTTTAACACAATGAATGAACTTCATGTGCAAGAGGATTGACAAATATTAGCCCTAGTGCAGATAAAAGAACCTGGATCTGGAATGGATCAAATTCTGAATCAGGATATCTTGAAACTGCTTGTCCGATTTGGCCAAATTTGAAGACAGTGAATGATGTGACCATACACTAGGGCTCCACAACTTTGGGCTTGATCCGAAAAATATGGAAAATCCAAACAAATCTGAACAACCCTAAAGAATTATGGAACCCACAGTTACCGAGATTTTATCAGTGTTGTTAATTTATCCTGATATGTAAAAATGTAATACAATTAGTATTGGTAGGGTTATGTGTTATGTGCCATGTTTAGGAACTAACGTCCTTATATGTATAGCTAGTAACTTGTATTAATAGACCATTTGCCTATATCCTTGATAATGCAGCTTACTGGGCTGATACTGAGATTATTGGCACAGTATCAGCCCATCATCAGCCCAGTAATCTACATTATCAGTGTATTGTTTGTGTTCCATAAGGCAGTTGCCTAAGAAGGATTTTATTACAAATACAAGGGTGGGATCAGACCTGTCAGTCAAATACTTAACGTCATAACCACTATGCCATATAACTACATCATCAGTACTATATGAATTGTGGATTTACAATTTAAGAGAAAATTATTTTAAAAACTAATTTGATTCGATGATGTTGCATCATTAGGACCCAGTCAAATTAGTTTCAAAATATTCAACAGCTTACCTGTATGGTTATCTCGTAATAGACCTTTCCAGTTTTGGCTATCCCCACCCATTTCCAGATAAAATCCACCCACACGTTGCTCATGTTGGGATCGATCAATCCCTGAACTCCCTCACTACCAAGTTCCAGAAAATTATACAAGTAAGCTGTTGAATATTTTGAAACTAATTTAACTGGGTGCTGTTGCTGCCATAGGCAGCAACAGCACCCCAGTCAAATTAGTCCCAAAATGTTTAACATCATGTTTATGAAACAGCAAAGACATACAAGTTGTACAATGTGTCAGACTATTAAGCATTTACGATGAACTAAATCGAGTCATTCATGCTGTGACTGATTATGATGTCATCCTATGTGTCACATAGTTGATTATGACGTTATATGATGGATGGATAAACTGAAAAGGTCAATTCGGTTCCAACTCACGCAAAGAGCGAGAACATTTTTGCTAGAAATGGATGCCACTATTACAGAAGGTGAACTCACCTGTGCAAAATGGAATCGAAGGCCTCCAGGTGCCATCAGTGGCGCACTGTAATTGTTTTGTGGAATGTCTGGTGGTGTAAGAGGAATAACGATGAAGAAACAAAACTAAACACATAATATTCAGACAATGGTCTGCTGAATCTATATTGCAATACTCCAGTGTGTGGGGAATTTGTGTGCGCGTGCGTGCATGCCCGTGTGTGTGTGTGTTTGTGTGTGTGTGTGTGTGTGTGTGTGTGTGTGTGTGTGTGTGCCGCGCGCGCGTGCATTCGCGTGCCCGTGTGTGCATGCGCGTGCCCGTATGCGTGCGTGTGTGCGTGCGTGCGTGTGTGTGTGTCTGTGCCTGCGTGAATGAATGCGAGCGTACGTACGTGCGTACGTGCGTGCGTGCCTGTGTGTGTACATATGTGCGTGGGTGTACATATGTGCATGTATGTGTGCGTGTATGTGTGTGCGTACATGCGTGTGTGCGTGCGTGTGCATGCGCGCGCGTGTGCGTCTGTGCGCGTGCGTACGTGCGTGCTTGCGTGCGTGCGTGCATGCATGCGCGTGCCCGTATGTGTGTGCGCGTGCACGCGCGCGCGTGTGTGCGTGTGTGTGCGCGCGCGTGTGTGCATGCGCGTGCCCGTGCGCGTGCGTGCGTGTGTGTCTGTGCGTGCGTGCATGCATGAATGCGAACGTACGTACGTGCGTACGTGCGTGCCTGTGTGTGTATATATCTGTGTGCGTGCGTGTGTGTACATATGTGTATGTATGTGTGCGTGTATGTGTGTGCGTGCATGCGTGTGTGTGTGCGTGTGCGCGTGCGTGTGTACGTGAGTACGCGCATTCGTGTGTGTGTGTGTGTGTGTGTGTGTGTGTGTGTGTGTGCGAGCGTGTGTGCATGCGTGGTGTGTGCGTGTGCTTTGTTTGCGTGCGTGCGTGCATGCATGCGTGGTGTGTATATGTGTGCTTTGTCTGCATGATTGTGTGCCTACTTACATTGACCGGCATCCTGTCTGACATTCATATGTCAGTATGGTCCCTACAGTTCTATTCAATGTGCTCAATTCGAAGAAGTCTGATTCACACGTCATATGGGCAGTTATATATAGCGGCTTCAAGCGAATGGCTAAGCGAGGACATCCTAGACAAAAACAGAAGTTGATATTTATATCCCATCATGAGTGGAAGACCGACACAACCGGTCTCTACAGTAGTCTGGAGGAATGCCTATTTGCAGGCTAAGAGAAGGTTCAGTAACCGAGCCAGTCATTCCGGGGGTAAAAATAGCTCTCCCTTTGACCAGCAAATTATAAGCAAATAACCTGATTTTCTTCACCAAATTTAGTCATTAACACTTTAACCCTCCAATTCGTTCCTAAAAATTTTAATTTTCTCATAGAAAATGTCCATTTGCAGTCCAAGAAAATACTGTTTTTGAAATTTTGCCGCTGGAAGGACTCGCTCGGTTATCGAGCCAGTCATTCCAGTTGTAATTTTTCACATATTCTCTTCATTTAGACTGCAAATGGACATTTCTCAAGACCACTGCAAAGGCAATTTTTCGCTGATTTAGGTGTCAAAGAAACTGTTAAAGGGTTACTCATTTCAATTCACGTGCTGCTTTGTCCTGGTAGATTATGAGGTTTTCAAAATATTTTATTTCAAATATCGAAATAAAATTAGTTTCAAAATATTCAACACAGTATTTCTTACACCTTTCAGATCTTATTGTATCTAGTTTAGCTGATTGAAAGACAAAATATTATCAATTGCTACAGGAAATTTGTGGAGCGAACCCAGGTTACGTGGGTTACCCCACCAAATCCATGCACGTTGACAATGTCATGGCGAATGTGAAAGGATATTATACAGGTAATCGTGGCAATATAGTATTAAAAATCGAGGGTGTTAGAAATGTCACAGGACAAAGGCCCCCCCCCCCCAGCAGGCTTCCACAGGTGGGGATTTCTGACACACAGTGGGATTCTGCGCTCGCCGGTAGACTGTAATTATAACAGGCTATCCAGGTACTTACAGCGATTATTGCGCGCAGTGCGTGTCACACAGTATCTCACCTGCGCACATATCACAGATAGGACACATTTACACCCATGATATGAGTTTATTCCGGGTAATCGTGGCATTACACTACTAAGAATCGACGGGGGTTCGAACTCACAACTGGCAGCGGTGCATCGCATGATAGCCCACAAACGTTGCCGGCAAGCTGTGCTACCAGACCAACGCAGCATAACAAAGTCCTACTTTGCCAGTCAGGCCTTCGCGTGTGTGAGTTTCTGACACACAGCGGAATTCTCTGGTGGATGATAGAAAGTAATGGACGTTTCCAGTTTTAGCTATGCCCCTCTGATCTCTAACTAAGCTCCACCAACGTGTTGGAATCGATCGATCTCTGAACTCCCTGACTATCAATTTCCAGAAAACTACAGGTACGCTGTTAAAATATTTTATAGCTAATTTGACTGAGGGCTGTTGCTGCCTATGGCAGCAACAACGCCCAGAACAGCGCCCAGACAAATTTGTTTCAAAATATTCAACATCATGTTTATTAAATAGCAAATACATACAATTCGTACAACATGTCGGACTATTAATCGTTTAAGATGGAATAAATCGAGTCATTTATGCTGTAATTGATTATGATGTCATCCTACACGTCACGTATTTGATTGTGACGTCATATGATTGATGGGTAAACTGGAAAGGTTCATTGTAACTGGCTAGCCAGGTAGTGATTTATGCGTACAGTGTATTGTGTCACGCACTGTGTTTGGAAATGTTGGACATCAGACCATTAAATAAGTTCAAATGATCTTTATGTTTTGGAAACGATACTGCTAAAAGCTGTTGCTGACTCCAACAGCAACACCAACAACTTTGATTAAGATTTATCTACAGGATAAAGCCCTCCTTACTGCCAGCTTGCCAATAAAATAAAACAAGAAGAGTTCTTTGAGGGGAGGGGGTGGCCCGGGGCCATGTGCCAGAACGTCCCACCCCCACAGCCCCACCCACCCACCCACCCCACATTCCAGCCTCCCATCCGATCGCGCAAATTGATAATGTCAGACGGAACGTGAAAATAGATATCACACCCGCCAATCCGATAGATAACGTATTTATTTCAAACATATGTGATATTGTGACACGTTTAATAGATAAATTCTGTTTATTATCCATAGTAGGCATACAGGGTGCAGCAAAATCGTTGTTATCAATAGTCGATATATCGGCGTTAAGTACACTAGCATCGACTTCTAACAACAATTTAGTGTGGCCGTGCGTGCGTGTGTGCGAAAAAGTTATATATAAGAATATCAAAGCATGTTTTCAAACATACAAGATTCTCGTTAATCCATTCGTCCTTGGAAATCCAGTGTCTCAATTTCAAGACAACAATACAGGGAAACCGTTGAACATTTTGAATCTAATTTGTAGGCAGCAGCAGGTTCGAGTCAAACTAGTTTCAAAATATTCCACCATACTATTTCTTAGTTTATAAAGAATCTCTCGATAGTGTTAAAGGGTAAACTGGTTTTAACCCTTTAACACTCATATCAGCCAAAAACGGCTTCTGCTGTGGTCTTGAGAAATGTCCATTTGCAGACCAATAGGAGATAACCGAGCCAGTCATTCCAGTAGCAAAATTTAAAAAATACTCTTCTCTTGGTCTGTAAATTTGACATTTTTAATGAAAAAATTCAAATTTTCTTGAACAAATTCGATGGTTAGAGTGTTAAAATCAGTGCTTTAGTAGTTCAAGAGCCCTTAGCTTGATGTTATAGCGCTAGATATTATACGAATATCTTTTTCAATAATAACATTTGTCACGCCCTGTTGGTACAGTAAAAAATATATATAATCGACGACGCCTTATATATAATGTATAGGTACAAAACACCACCTTGAAAGTAAAGATGGTTTGTATGTCGCTTTCTTTGTAAAGGTTTATTGGTCCGAAATTACGTATACAAATAAAGGCATCTACGTAATAACAATCTGCCTATTCACGCTAGTCTAACATCCATCACGACAGAGACATATAAGTTGCATACAAACTTTAAAGGTGCGTATTCATGGCAGAATTCTTTAAAGTAAAATTGTCAAAATTTTATACTATTAGATGTTTAAATTGTGGGCCTAGATGTAATGAAACGAAATAAATCTTAACATATCATGATTTCATTACGTAAAAATCAACCCAATTTCTTAATTTGTGAAATTGAATTAGAGCCACGAGTGCCTAATTCAACTTCGCAATTAAAAGAATTATTATAATTTGTACGCAAAGAAATTATCATATGTTAAGATTTATTTCGTTTCATTACATCTACACCCATAATTTAAGCCTCTAACAGCATACAATTTAAGCTATGCGTATGCGTATGCGTATGCGTATGCGTATCCGAATTTTTTCTCGCTACAATTACAAATAGATAGGATGATTCCATATGTCCGTATGCGTATGCGAAACCTTTCCGTATCCGAATCCGATCGCTACATGTAGCGATTTCATTCGAATACGGACATCATTCGGATGTGGGATTCCTTGTAAATGGCGTTATTATTGCGTCATTCATGGGCTTTCTCCAAATCGACCAAATGTGTTCCAAATTAAAGTTAAATTCATTAACTGCAATAACATTAATTCGCTTGCTGCGCGCTGGAATGTGAAAGGCTGATAGAATTATTTAGAAAATAGTCAATGCCTCTGATGCCAGCAATCCAGACCATAAAACCGCCAGTTACAAACACAGACCAGACACACAGCCGGTGGTGGGCATGGAGTGGTAGTGGTGGTGGTAGTGGTGGTGGTGGTGGTGGTAGTAGTAGTAGTAGTAGTAGTAGTAGTAGTAGTAGTAGTAGTAGTAGTAGTAGTAGTAGTAGTAGTAGTAGTAGTAGTAACAGCAGCAGCAGCAGCAGCAGCAGCAGCAGTAGTAGTGGTGGTGTTGGTGGTGGTGGCGGTGGTGGTGGTGGTAGTGGTAGTGGTAGTGATGGTAGTGATGGTAGTAGTAGTAGTAGTAGTAGTAGTAGTAGTAGTAGTAGTAGTAGTAGTAGTAGTAGTAGTAGTAGTAGCAGCAGCAGCAGCAGCAGCAGCAGCAGCAGCAGCAGTAGTCCAATCGATTGAATAAAATCACTCCTTTCGGATACGCATACGCATACGTACAAAATGGAATCACTCATTCGTATACGCATACGCATACGGATACGGATACGGATACGGATACGCATACGCGTTAATGCAATCCTAGCTTAAGTAGTAGTAGTAGTAGTAGTAGTAGTAGTAGTAGTAGTAGTAGTAGTAGTAGTAGTGGTAGTAGTAGTAGTAGTAGTAGTAGTAGTAGTGGTAGTAGTAGTAGTAGTAGTAGTAGTAGTAATAGTAATAGTAATAGTAGTAGTAGTAGTAGTAGTAGTAGTAGTAGTAGTAGTAGTAGTAGTAGTAGTAGTCAAGCCAGTATTCCACTAACGCGTATGCGTATCCGTATGCGTACACGTACGCGTATGCGTATCCGAATGAGTGCTTCCATTTGTACGTATGCGTATCTAAAAGTAGTGATTTTATTCAATCAATTGGACTACTACTACTACTACTACTACTACTACTACTACTACTACTACTACTACTACTACTACTACTACTACTACTACTAGCATGAATATGTTCTAAAATAGCCTTTCAGTGAGTTTCACATTCCCAGAGCTCTTACTATGAATTTAACTTATATATTGGAACATATGTACAGAATAATAGTGTCGATTTGGGGAAAGCCCATGAATGACGTAATAAAAACGTAATTTTCAAGGAATCCCACATCCGAATGCTGTCCGTATCCGAATAAAATCGCTTCGTGTAGCGATCGGATTCGGATACGGACAGGTTTCGCATACGCATACGGACATATGGAATCATACTATCTATTTGTAATGGGAGCGAAAAAAAAATTCGGATACGGATACGCATACGCATGCGCATGCGCATACACATACGCGTCAATGGAATCCTAGCTTTATATCTCCGGGCTTATGATAAAATTTAGTGAAAGAATTTAGTTTTCGCTTTAGATAACGTTGCTCAAATAATTCTCTGATAGCAAGAACCTTCGGGTGGGGTGGGGTTGGTGGGGACACTGGTTCAATAGTCTAGATTGAATGTCCGCCCGCTCACCAGACCACCAGAATAACAGACCATCCAAACATGTACGCACGCATGCATGCACGCACGCACGCACGGACGCACGCACGCGTCAGCAAAGGTGGTGGAATGTAAGCCAGTGTGGTGGATACGAGTGTGGTCATTCATAGTCTATATGCCTATGTCATGGTGGTGGTTGTGGTGGTGATGTAGTCCTTCCGAGAGAGTCGTATATACGTCATTTAATTTATTTCATTATCTTATTCCAGCGAGTCTAATATTTCACCTGTGTGGGTAGTATTTGATAGGAGACTTTTTCATATATGCATTAACGCATACGCGTACTCAACCAAGTACCACCATCATCACCCTCCGAATGCC
Organism: Chaetoderma sp. LZ-2023a; assembly: GCA_034401795.1. Taxonomy (NCBI): domain Eukaryota; kingdom Metazoa; phylum Mollusca; class Caudofoveata; order Chaetodermatida; family Chaetodermatidae; genus Chaetoderma; species Chaetoderma sp. LZ-2023a. The sequence goes on along the minus strand of CM067363.1, from coordinate 17,933,925 downwards.
ATCCGTATACCCTCCTTTGTTAATACGGAAGGCGTATTTAGAATCATATGAAGCGTCAGAAAGAATTGTCAATGGACTTTTCCAGTTTATCCACCCATCATATGACGTAATTATCAACTACACGACGCGTAGGATGACGTCAGAATCAATTACAGCGTGAATGACTCGATTTAGTCCGTCTTAAACGCTTAAACACGTTGTATGAATTGTATGTCGTTACTATTTACTAAACATGCTGATAGGGAGCAACAGCACACAGTCAAATTAGTTTCAAAATATTCAACAGCTTACCTGTATCGTTTTCTGAAAATTGATGGTCATGGTGTTCGGGGATTTATTGATCCCAACACTGGCGAAGCGTGGGTAGAGCTTAACCGGGGATGACCGGGGCATAGATAAAACTGGCAAGATCAATTGGTGTACCTGTATAAAATGATTTCTTTCACATCTTGCCATGATTCAGATTCAGATTCTTTATTGCAATAACCCAAACGCTGGGGGGGGGGGGGGGGCCGTGTGTGTCTAACAGCCGTTTTCAAAACATACATTTTAAGCATTCTTCAATAACTCTGGTGCCATCTTCAAAAACCTTGGTTGGAAGCTTGTCCATGAGGCCCCGAGCACATATGCCAATTATGGGGTCTATAGCGCAACAGGAGCAGTTTTTAGCAACAGTTTATAAAATAGACATTTTAGGCATTCGTCAATAACTCATGATTCTACTGGTGTAATCTTCTGTAAACTGGGTCGAAAGCGTAGCCATGTGATCCCGACCACGTATGCCAATTTTGTGGTCAGAGGCTGAAACGCAATAGCAACATGTTTCAGCAACATTGTTTTAAAAAATAAACATTTTTTACGCATTTTTCGGTAGCTATAATAGAGCGATATTTTCCGAACCTGGGTTGATGTGTGTCTGCGGGGTCCTGAAGACGTATGCCAATTTTACGTTTAAAAACTAGAAAGCAACAGCTTTCAGCAACATTGTTCTCAAAATGGACACTTTTACCATTACGGCGGCCCGACGGAAAAATATATCAGTATATTTTATAATAGTTTGCATTTATTAAAGGTACGTATTCACACCAGAATGATTGAAAATAAAACTGTTAAGATTGCATACTTTTATAAGCTTAAATTATGTATGTATGTATGATTACTGTATTCTGCGGCTGTAGTAGTATAAACATCCTACAGCTGCAATCAGTCCTTCTTCGCTTTTGCCCACTGTGTCTTGTCCTCGGCCAAAATCCTTAGTTTCCTCAGGTCCATTCTTGACTTGAGTGTACCCAATCCTGCTTTCTTGAGGTCACCTCGTAGCACGCTTAGCAGATTTATGCAATGACGTCCTCTCCTGGCTCTGTATTTGCTGACTCCGAGTAGGGCGAATTCCAAGGTTCTCTATGCTGGTGTGTCTTCTGGTATCCTTGGCACATGGCCACACATGGACCATCCTTGCTGTGAGATTTTTACAGACAGAGGCGACGTATTACACATCTTGTATAGTGCATCGCTGGAAACTATGCTGTCTGGCCATCGGTGTCCAGTGATGGTGCGTAGGTGTTTGCGGTAGCAGGCATCGAATTTGTCTAGAGCTGCCTTTGGAGATGCCCAGCTGTTACAGATATACAGCATCAAGGATACGCAGGTTGCATTGTATAAACGTAGCCTCTTTATCAAGGGCATCTTTGATCTACGAATCCATAGCTTCCAGATGGACTGGAAAGCTGTGTTCCCCATGGCGCAGCATACAGAAATTTTAGCGGTACTGCAAAGCAGTGAGCGCAGGAATTTACTTTTCCTCCATGGTTCGCAGCCACGAAGTGGGTCGTCACTTTCTATAGTTTCATGCTTTGTCGATAGGTATATGTGTGTGAACTCTGTTTTGGATTCATTCATAAAGAGGTTCTCAATTTTTAGTTTGCTTGCAGCTATTGGGAGAGGTTCGTCAAGGGGTTTCTTTTCCTCGTCTCTGAAGTCCACACCGTCGGCATATTCCCTCTCTAGCGGCATGCCCAGTGTTGGCACTGGGGGGTTTGGTCTTGTGGAACTTTCCCGCACAGATTTCAATGTGGCAGCAAGGTAGCAGGTGAAAAGCACCGGAGACAGACCATCTCCCTATGGGGAGTCGATTGATGTCTCAAACTCTAAAGACTTCACTGACTTGACTCGTACTCTCAGCTTGGTGTCTGCAAGCAGTAGTCTCACTAGTCATAGCTCATCTTCATGGCAACTGGCCTGGCGTAGTACATCTAGGATCTTTGAGCGTTTGATTGTATCGAAGGCTCGTGACATGTCAATGCCCATTTTGTGGAAGTCCCAGTGCTTGAACATGACTACCAACACAAGCATGCGTTGAGCCCATACAATGTATGCGCAGCTGCATCCACGTTTGAAGCCAGTTTGACATGATCTGGTGAAGTAATCGATCTTGTCTCAGTTGCGGCATAAAGTAACATTGGATATGATTTTCCGTATGCTATTGAGGAGCACAATGGCCGCAGGTTGGCTGGGGGACTAGGTGGCTTCTTGGGCTTGGGTAGTGCAATAATGGTGCCTTGACCTACAGCGTCGATGGGAAGGTGGTGCATAAAAGCTGAATTGATTATGTGCGTTATCGGTTTTGAGATAATGTCACTTGCACATTTGAATAGTTCATTGTTCATGCCATCAGGTCCAGATGCACGTCTATTTTCAGGGCTTTAATTGCCTTCTCAATTTCTGCTATTTTAATTGGTGTTGGTAATGGCCTGGGGTCTCCTGAGAACGGGTGTAAGGGCTCATCATCGTTGTCAGTGAACGGTTCCTTGAACCATTTTCGGATCGCCTCGG